>KZ514769.1:1905-13901 GCA_002844005.1 Limosa lapponica baueri
GAGAGAAGAGGTGCAGGAAAGTGAAAAAAATTACATCAGTGAAAGAAAAGGGTGAAGCAGGGAGGAACTGGGATGTGGAAGAGGGACAACATGGCCCCAAGAGTCCAGGACTCACCACAGTTCCCGCTCTTGGAGCTGCTGGGAGAATTTGTCAGTTCAGACAGGGCTTTCTCTGTCTTTCTCTCTCTCTTCCTCTCCCTTCCTCCTCTGTAGCTCCAGTTACTTGACTGTCATCCACCTAAGAGAACAGATTGGTGTCTTACAGCTCTTACAACATGAGGCTTCCCAGACACATTGCCTCACACACACACACACTCTACGTGGCCATACTGTGCTTTTGGTTAAAAATGCAGACCCTCCTGCGCAGGCCAGTGAATAGATCTGCCGAGGACTACACTAAAGAGGGATCCTTCCTCACCCAGAGAGGCAGGCTGTCTCCTGTCTGCAGCTGGAGGCAGCTACCAGCTGGATCACCTTTATTGTATACTTCAGCTGCTTTACCTTTTTCTGGCCTCTTCAGCTTCAGCCACGGCAGCTCCTGTCCACAGCCAGTAAGTGTCCAGCTGTCCCTTTTTGCCCATGCCGCCAGGAGAACGAGGCCAAAGGCAATGCACACAAACCTGGGCCAGACGTAGTCAACAACATCCCCAGAGAGGAATCGGCAACCGAGTCCTCAGTGCTGCCTCTGGGAGAGGGAAAGAACAAGGGACTGTTACCCACAGCGATGACTACAGCTCTCCTCAGGTGGGAACCACTCCTTCTGCAGGAGCTGCTGGAGACGTTGCTCTTTCCCTGAACTGATGCTAATGGCACCTTGCATTTATGGTGCAATAAAACATATTCAAGGGCCAGTTTGCTGCTGTGAGGACAGGGTTTGGGGGGCAGAGGCTATGGGACAGGCTTCAGGGGAGGTGCTTGGAGCTGGGGGCAGCTGCATGGGGTGAGCAGGGCTGGAGGAGTTTTGTTACACTGGGGAGGCATCCAGCTTTTCCAGGGAGTGGGAAAGCCTCCAGGTACGCAGAAGGGTGGGAGAAGCCATCTCCTGCAAACCCTCTTCCTGCTTCCTCTCCACCAGCTCTGAGAAAATCCTTGGGAGCTGCCCCGATTCCAACTGACCGTCAGCCTGCTGCACCGGTGTGTTGGAAACATCCTTGCAGCTCGCCGGCACCCTCAGGCAGGCATGCTCCAGCAGCACCATCCCTTTTTACACAGAGGAGCCATCACGACCACCTTCACTGCCCACCCTCCCTAGGCTCCTCCAGCTCCAGCCCACAGCTGCACCCACGGCCCCCCGACACCCACAGTGTAACCTGCTCCCCTGGACTCTGACAGCCCCTCCCCAAGGGCTGCAAACACTGCCATGAGCACAAAGGAGACAGCAAGTGTTTATTCGTTAAAACACAGAAGTCCCAGGAGCGAGCCTGCTACGGGGCTCGGTGCCCGTACGCTCACCCTTCCCCTGGGACACCGCAGCAGTCGTTACTGGAGCAGCAGATACAGAAAATGAAAATACAGCAACAGGGAGCAGGACAGAGGAACAGAAGGAGAAAAATATAATGAGGGAGAAGGACTGAGGAGCAGAGAAAGAAGGGTACAGGGAAAAGGACAGTGAGACGGACGAGTCAATAAAAAAAGGGATGAGGAGCCCTGCAGAAACATGGCAGAAGAAAAATAAGGTCAGGGAGTAGAGCAGAGGGAGAGAGAGAAAATGATGAGTGGGGAGCAGAACAGACAGATCAAGGCAGAAGTTCAGTGAGAGGAACAAGGAAGGAGGGAGAGAAAAAGACAGGGAACAAGCCAGAGGGATTGAGGGGGAGAGAGAGAGATAAGGAGAAAAAAAATCAGCGCTGGGCTGCAGGGTGACAAAAAAGGCCAGGGAGCAGGAGAGGGGAATAATGGGACAGTGAGCTGGGCAGGGGGATACAGCGAGAAACGATGGGGCAGGCAGCGGTATGGAGATGTACAGACAGAAAGTTAGAGGGAGGATGGAGGGCCGAGAATAAAGGAAAAGGGATGGCCAACTGCAACGCAGGAGCCTGGAAGCAGCTCCCACTTGGCACTGGTGATTACCGCATCCACATGTCGTTATCGTGAAGAAGCAGGTTCCCATGTGAACATCCTTTTGTTTGATGACAGAAATTTTGAATAGAATTATTTTCTTCTAAGAAAATCCTGTAAGAGCTCTAAAGATCAAGACGATGGTGCAACCTGCTTACAGAGGGGACCTGCATGATATGCTGTGCCTTTTGATTGAAGGTCCCTCTGGTTCTGTGCAAATCAGAGTTCCCAGTATCTGACAAAAGTATCCATACTAACCTCTTTTTCCTTCTGGCGTTAAGTTCAATAAATGGAATTTTAATCAATACTTTGTGGAGTGATAGTGCCTTTCTCTCTGGGATCAGTAGCCAAATTACTTCAGGATTTAGATCTGTCTATTTAACAAGAAGCTGTAAACCCTGAACTTTAGCTGAAAAACCACAAATCTCAGAACCCAGATGGTTGCTTGGGCTTTACAACTTATGGCTGAGGTTAAAACCTATGCCCTGAGCAGTAACTGTGTAAACTATAAACTGATAAATACAAAGTTCAACAAATTTAACAAGTAAACCACAACACCTGAGTGAGAAAACCTCAACAAGAAATTCTAAACAAAAAACTGCACAAAACCTCCAAACCCTCAGTTTTGCAAAAGAAAAAATAAAGGACACACAAGCAGGAAAACTGTAAAGAGAAGCCAAGGAATTTCTGCCCAGAGCTCAGAACACTTCCCCTTCACTTGTGAAGGCGGCAGAACTGTAAGACACATCACAGACACTTTGCAGTTGCTGTTTATAACCCTGGGTTTATCCGCCGTCCAAATGTGACCATACGCAAGAAGCGATACACAGGACACACTAAGCTGCGCTTCCACCGAACCCACCTGCCACACTGTGAGCACCTCATGCGGGGTACCAGCAAACGCTTGTGTTATCCAGCCTATCCCGAAGATGGCACACAGCGCGCCCAGAAGGAGGGTAAAACACTACAGACAGGGAAATATTTATGATGTAAACTAGACAAGTTTTTAGACTATTAACCACATTGTGGGCACTTCTAGTTACCTAACCGCTCAGGCACCTGGCTGTCTTCAGCCTTTGGCTGACGGTGCTCCTCAGGGAAACTGCAGCACAGACAGACACTGCAGTGTTAGAAGTGTTTGTTTGTCTTACTCGGCATGAAAAAACACGTAACACAGAAAGGGGGAACAAACAGCTCTCTCACCCATCCGCCTTCTCATTCACACAGGCAAGAGAAGGAAAGCTCAGACCCCTCGGAATCCCAAGCAACCACTCACTACGGTGCCCAAGAGCACTACGCACCCCTCTCATTCACCCGAGAGCAAGGAAGCCAGCCCACACCCCAGCCCGCTGTGTCCCATAACCCCACCTGCATTTCTTCACTTCGCGCTGCCCTAGCCCTGCTCCCACAGAAACACCGGGCACCCAACACCCACGGCACCTCCACTTTTTGGTCTCCTCTAGACCATTCAGAAAGCAGCCTCTAAAATGCCAAGCACTGGAGAGACCAAGCTAACGGGGAAACAGACTGTGGCCAGGACAATGAGAGAAGCGAGGTTTCGCTTCACTTCCACAGGCCAACACGCAGGAGGAGCTCAGACCCTGCTAGAACACCCTGTGACCCAACAGTCTGCCCGAAGGCTGGGTCAAGCGCAAGCTGCTGCTGCTGCTGCAGAGAGGTGGCAGAGGAGCAGAAGGAGGCTGATGCAAGGAAGACACCTGTTTACATAAGGGCAGATCCAGCAGGAAACCGGGCTGTGTGCCGGTATCCCAGCCATGAGCCAGGCTGCACCACGCGACAGCCCCGTCTGGGCACAGGCGAGCGAAGGGCAGTAACAGCCTACGTGGAAGACACATGACAACGGACCACCCTACTACAGGCACCTAACACCCAGGCACTCGGAGACCCTGATCTCCGTCTTCCTGACACCTTCCCCATGGGCCCTCTTCTCCATCAACCGTACCCTCCCCGCAGCGCACATCCACAGCCCCGTGCCCCAGCGACACAAATCTCTGGAGGGCTGTTAGACTCAGTCTGAACGAGGAAGACCACCAGCACCTTCCCTTCACTGCTGATCAGCTCCACTGAGCAGCCACCAGCCCCTGGCACCTCAAAGGCCTGACAAAACAAGTAAGGAATGCCGAACCTTCAGCTTGACTGAGGAACAGGAACCCAGAAAGGAGATGGGGAGACAGAGGAATAGAAAGAGGGATTTAGAGGGTCTCTGAGGAGGGAGTGGGGGTCAGTAGGAGCTTTGAGGAAGGGTTTGGGAGAGTCTGGGGGCTGCTGGCAGCTTTGGGAGAGGCTTTAGGGATATCCGGGGTCTGCAAGGCCATTACAGATCCACTGCAAGCAGCATGGGGCCTGTGCTAGCCATTACAGAGTCCAGTGCTGCTGACGGCTCCGGTCTCTCTTGTGGCATAGCTTCATCAGCCACTTCTGGGAGAGGCATAGGAAAGCCCATCACCCCCATGGCTCCACACAGCAGCCAGGTACTGGCACCCACGTACACACAGCACCCCAACCAGGGCAGTCCCGTCCCCACCCCACCCCAACTCCAACCCCCTCTTTCCTCACTCCACCCTGCAAGGGCATTTCAGACACCCTCTCAAACTGTCCCTCCAAACCTCCCAACCCTGCCCCAACATGACCACTGAGCCCTAAAAGCCCTCACAAGTGCAAAATTACCTGCTCCTCTTCTTCACGAGCGCTGCAGCTGGAGTAAAGCAGCAGCCCTTCTGGATGGCCTTGAGGCCTGGGGCAGCTAAGGGCCCTGGATGTGACAGTAGTGACTCTAGAACTGCTGAACAGTTGAGATGGGAGAGGACCTCTTGTAGGTCATCTGGTCCAATCCCTCACTGCTCAAGAAGCACCACCTACAGCCAGCTGCCCAGAACTGTGTTCAGATGACTTTTGAGTATCTCCAAGGATGGAGACTCCACAACCTCTCTGGGAAACCTCTGCCATAACCTGCACAGTAAAAAAGTCTTTCCTGATGTTCAGAAGGAACTCCCTGTGCTTCAGTTTGTGCCCATCGCCTCTGGTCCCATCACTGGACACCACTGAGAAGAGCCCGGCTCCGTCTTCTGCACACTTGCCCTTCAGGAGTTTATATAAATTGATAAGATATCCCCTTCCCCCACATCCCCAAGCCGCCTTCTCTCCAGGCTGAACAGTCCCAGCTCTCTCAGGCTTTTCTCGCATAATAGATGCTCCAATCCCTTTGTCACCTCAGTGGCCCTTTACTGGACTCTCTCCAGTATTACTGTGCCTCTCTTGCACTGGGGAGCCCAAAACACCTCTTGTCCTACAGACAACAGCCCAGATGCCTTTCCCACCCAAAAATTCCAGATTCCCTCATAAAGGGAAGAAGCCCCAGACAACCTGAGTATGCACCAGAGATGACAGCACAATCTCAGAGTCTCTGGAAAAGTCACCAAGACGAAAAAAATATGGCTCAACAGGCCCCACAACAGCTCTGCAAACACTTAGGAAAATCCCCAGAAGCAATGGTTGTGGCCCTGGAGAATGCCCCAAGGGAGAGACTGCGTCGATGGGTGCACCTCCCAGCATCTAGAGCACTAGGAACATCCATCTCCTACAGCAGATCACAGTGGCAGCACTGAGGAGCTTTTGTGCTCATCCTAAACCCCAACAGGATTATCTGGTATCGATCAAACTTGTACTCTCCACCTGAAATGTGCTGTATTAAAAAAAAGTAAAAATAAAACCAAAGAAAACCCCATTCACAAGTGTCTCTGCTATCAAAGCTGTTTCAACTGATCACTTCCATACAGCAGTATAATCAATGTGCAGATTTCCAAGGCACCTTAAATTTCTCAGTGACCTCCATCAACACCTTGTAGTTCTGAAGAGAGAGGGTGCAAATCTTGCTGCAGGAGCAAGATTCTTACTTGTGTGCCTTCTCTGTGTCGCAGCATTGGAACGCACGATTGGGGCAGCATTAACAAGCTATTTCCACAGTGATTCTGCTCAAAATTTCTTCATCTCTCTTGCTTTTTGCACTCCGTGCCAACATCGCATTCAAGTATCGGATTGCAAACTTTACCATTCCAGGGAAAGCACGAAGAAATTCTTTCTACAAATAAATGAAGTTCTGGCTTAAGCCTTTTACAACAGAACTGCTGCAGTTGCCCCAGCTCTCGGGAGAACCTTTACATTAAAATTTAAAGCATCAAGAGAAGTCTAAAAAAATACACATCCGCACAACAACTTCAAAGCAAAGAAGGAAGTCAAGTGACTCTGGAAGAAAATGAAGGAACTGAGTTTCTACTTTGTTCCATTAATACAAATTAAGGACTGAGATTCTTAAATATTTAAAGCATGAAACCAGAAGTGAACTATTACCAATGAACAAAGACAACTTTGACAATTCATCTTTTAATAGAGAGTACTTAAATTATATTTTTAAAACAATGCTGAAAACAGCACAGCTCATCTGTAAATCTGAAATCTGACAAGTATCTCACGGCATTTCTAATGGTTTTTTTTTTTGGTTTTGTGGTGTAAGAAACTCAGAAAAAAAGCCTCCTTCCATTACAGTAAAACAGCAGACAGGAAGATAGTTAAACTCATTAGCCAAGGATTTTAAATTACCTACATGCTGCACAGTAGAAAATACTGGATCATCTACAACCCCACCCCTCCTTTACCCCCCGGTCTCTCAAAAAATGTCTCAGTTCTTTGGATTAAATTATGACCAACTAAATTGATTTTGTCGCCTTGGCAACACTAAGTCCAATGACAGATCTTTCTGTTCTTTTTCTGAATCCAGCAGCTGATAGCCAAGTATGTTTATAGCACCTTTGCAAACTTCCTGTATTTTCCGAATTTTCTGGAAGGAGAGAACATTTCTCCAGGCCTGTGAAACGCTAACTGCATCTCGAGATGTGATTTTGAAGGCTTCTTTTCTTTTTCCTGATCCCTGTCCATGCGTGATATTATAGATCCAGCTTTTGAGCGTGGGAGTTAAACTAAGATCTGCAAATTTATACATTTCCAAGATTTCCGATAATGGATCTCTTACCAGATCTTCAAAACGGACCATTAAATAGCGATCTTTAAGGAAACTAGGTGGTTTTAGAGTAGCTGTTTCATAAATCTGAACATGACTTCTACAAATCTCTTGCATTACTTCGTATTTGCTGTCTTCCACGTTAGTGCCATTGGTACTCAAAACAATTCCATTGTCACGAGCTAATGCTTTGACCGATTGTTCCCGTGATTTGACAACTGCCCTGGGGTCACGGACCAAGTGAATAATTTTGAGATTCAGGGATGGATCAGTGAGAAGGGGGTAGAGGACCTTCAAGTCAAAGAATCGAACCTCCTTGATGACAACATGGCTGTAAGTTTTACAGGCTTCCTCCACCTTGCTGAATGGGTACCGTCCACAAAGAGTCTTGCATGCCATTTCACTGGTTATGTCAGTACGTTGAAAGGAGTCACAAGCAGGAGATGAACAGAGAGCCCGACTCACTGCCCACTGGAAAAGGTCGGATAAGTTTCTTTTCCAAGGCATGTAAGCATCAAACACAGACATGTCACACAGAAAGACCGACCTGACTAAGTCCCGCACTGCCATGTGCAAGACCTTGGCACTGTTCTGGTACATTGTAACCCACACGTGCCACGCAGGCTCCATCAGGTAGAAGACGTCGGGGTGCTGGCTGAAAAGTTGACCAACAAAAGAAGATCCCGAACGCCAGGAGGAGAGAATGAGGATGTGGGCTTGAGATGGTTTCTCCTTGGACTGAGGTATGAAGCTACTGTACCGGGTATACATGAAGAGTAAGAATCCAGTCTGTACCATTACAAGAAGTATAACAATTGCGCTAGGAATCCGAATCCTTGCCATTCTCACCGAGGAAAAGCAATTAAAAAAGCTGAAAGAGAGAAGAAAAATGCTGGTGAACCACTGCTCCTGTGGCACAGTAATGATAAAACTTACACAATACAAACTCTTGCATTAGTAAAACCTTTCTTCAAACAAGCATGTATGTATTTGGCACTATTTGCTTCCTCCATCAGTGGCACTGGCAGATGATCGTCTGCAGGTGGCACGTGTTGGAAACTGAAAGTAAGTAATGCATGACAGCAGAAGTAAGTTTGGAGTAAATGTTCGATGCTGATGGAAACCTTGGGCTGATGCAGCCCAACTGTTGGAATAAAAAAAATAAAAACCAACAAAAAAAACCCCCACCTTTCTGAATCACTCCACTGCATTTCCATTTCAGTCTAATGTTACAAGAGCGTCTATCCCCTAAAAGCAGGAGACAGGAACATCAGTAACTCTGGCTACTGAAATAAAAATCATCTTCTTATCTAATGTGAGCGCTGTACCCTGCGGTGACAGCTGGACACTACACCGATTGACGCTTGTGCACACCCCTCTATTTTCCAAATTGCAGGATATGAGAAAACTCGCATCTGGCCACAGATATTAAAATGAAAAAGCAGCTGACGTGTCTTTGAGAAGGAGCACATATACCCCATGACCAAATACCCTGAGTTTGCATTTAAGGAATTATCCACCTGTGAGTTACAATTAGTCTGTATGTAACTCCCGGAAAATTTTAGGCATGTTGACCCCAAGAAAATTTCTGTTTTACTTTGAAGTCAAAGTTCAAGCCATATGCTCTCCTCATAGACTTCTTTCTAGAGGATTTTGGCAGCTACCCTTCATGCTCTCACTTTTGTAGATTCCACTTATAAGCAGTCAGTATTTGTTAGCAGGCATGGTATTAGAAAAATAAGAATCCTCATGTATGAAGACCACCTCAAGAGTTTTACATATAAGCAGCATTTGCTACCTAGCTGCATTTAGACAACTTTTTCCTTGTTACAGTTGAAAGGTACATTTATCAACACACTCTGGACTCTTGAAAATGAACCATGCAAACTAGCAAATATAGACACATACACATTTGACATAATAAACGCATTAAGTTCTTAGTGCTAGCCTAAGCTAGCATGAAAAAAAAGACTACCAATTAGTATCAAAAACTGAAATAAATGGTCAAATGAAAGAGACAGTAGAAATGGTCAGTTTCGCCTCCTTCCACTGCCTAGACTGTCCCTTCACGATACAAAAAAATGCATTCTACTTTAAATAAATACAATTTTGTCCTAAATTTTTGTTTGGAGACCAAGAAAGAGAGTAGAAATATGAGCTGCGTAGGAAAAAGAAGTCAAAGAGTTTACAAGAGTTCAACAAATGATTACATTGATTGAAAGTAATTAATAGAAGAGCAGCTTCTCAAGACTGTTAAATGCAGAGATGCGGCTACAGCCGGTGGCTTAGCAATTCCCTAAACTGTACATGGCCTGAGGTATCTGCCTGCATCTGAGAGGTACTCTAGGAGAAATCATGTTTCCTGTATTACTTAACTTTTCCCCTAGCAACCTCCTACTTGTTACTGTCAGGCACAAGAGCAGATAGGAAAACCTTTGGTTTAACTCAGCATGGCCATTCTTCATAGATAAGATTTGCCTCGTTCAAATACTGAATTTTTGCATATTATGTCACCAAAAGCATCTATGAGTTTCTCTATGCTGTGAGGATTATCAGCAACCCCGCAGCCTGCGCTGACATTTCACCAGAGGCGAAGAAAGAAGCAAAAGCGAAAGAGCAGTTTCATTTGCTAGTTCAGGCTCCCCTGAAACAGATTTGACACCTAAAAGCCCGCCAGCCGTAACTACCTCAAATCTTTTTCTTGTCCGCAAAATGTTAACCATTTTCTGCACAAAGACTGCATTCTGCAGCTCCTCACGGAGCTTTTAGAGACCCCATGATGCTTTCTATAGAATTAATATTTCTACTCTAGCCACACAGAACTGCTGCTCCACCCTAATCAAGATCGCTCTGCAGAAATGCAAACAACTAACTGTTTTTTATATCTTATCAGCCAGGGGTGGGGGAGTGAGGAACAAAAACGTGTAGATGTCAAACCAAAAGCCAGTTTTTTTAAATTCACATCTGCCTTGACTGCCTCTTGGACCTCTCCTCTCTCGGATTCCCATCCGAGTACTGTTGCAGACAACACTGTGCCAACGTAAAACCTGCTAACGTCAGTATTAGTCCATAATTTGAGTCTGAACTCGTATGCCCACCCAAAGCACTACAAATAATATGTAAAATGACTGTAGCTAAAGTATTTCCCTACTCTTTGGTATGACATAAACTGCAAGAAAAAGTGCAGTATCAAAGTAAAGCACTAAGTAGATAACCCTTTTCAGTATTTAAGGTTCATTTTCTACCTTTCTGGGAAATCTGGCATGTTTCTAAGGAATATGCACATCGGCAGACATGACAAAGAAATGAATGATTACACAACAAAATGCAGCATCTGTAAGAGCATTCTCCCAGGCACTTGCCAGTGCATGAGGCCAAATACACTGGATTTTCTCTGTAAAAAGTGCTTTTTATTTCTGCATTTCTCACATCAGGCACATGTAATTCTACCTGCACGTAAATACCCCTTTACCATTTGCAGTTGCATTCTGCAGTTAAGGTGCTTTCAGCCTGGGCTAAACTTACAGCCCTTTAATATGCAACTTTATAATCCGCCAAGCTCTTTCATGATTTTTGACAAACGTTAGCTGAGCCAGAAAGCAGCTCTTGTATACCCTAAGAATCACCTTCTCATAAAGTTGCTGAATATATATACACACATATATATATTTATAAGTCTACTGAATAGTCTACATGATATCATTACCCTTAATCGTGAGGGACGGAATGTTTTGATACAGGCTGCTGCTTCTGATCCTCTATTTATTCCACTGCAGGACTCACCAGAGGGTGCTGTTAGGCAAGCTCGCTCTTTCAGCACAGAAAGGCAATCTGCCAAAACTTCTAGGTGAAACACTAGTCTGTGACTTGCTTTGCATTGCCTCGCTCTCTTTTTGCCAGTGCCCTCCTCCTCCGCCTGCAGCTCAGGAAGCTCCCCTCAGGAGAGCTAAAAAGGGGCCTGTTTCCGCCTCCTTTCTTCCTTCTTTGCTTCACTGCAGAGCTTCCTTCGGGCTGCACCTGCCTGACCACCACAGGCCTGCTGACTAAAAACGTGGCGGGGAATGGAGAAGTACCAGAGGGGCCAGATGTCCTAGCATCACTGCCACTTCAGCTGCCATCCCAGTGTAGCCCCCTACAAGCACGTCCTCATCGACCCGTGAAATCAGACTGACCAAGAGCGGCGAGGGAGCTACAAGAGGCAGAAAAAGAGACCGTGAGGGACATCAAGCTGCAGCACAGAGCACTCCAGCACCTTTTGCATCTCTCAGCTGAGACGTCTGAAATATTGCAATACTTGGTGGTATCACAATACATGCTTTGGTACATAATGAATACTGCTAAGTATAAATTATTTTAATAACAGTTATAACGTTATTTCCTTTTCTGTGATAGCAATATTACTTCTTTTGCGATGCTATTTTTTCTAGGACAGCTCTGGCAAACAGCAAAACAATCAAAAGTAATTCTAACAAATTCTTGAGGCAGAATCACCTCTTTGTAAGCCAATGAAAACATTCAGTATGGGATCTCAGAAGCACCTGCACGTATGGTTTAGGCAACAGTCCTGAGAAGTTCTGTCATCGGGCTTGTCTGCTAATGGCTACTAACGGAAACAAGATGCTGGACTAGATGAACCCTGGGTCTGCCCCAGAATAACTATTCTTACATATTGTGCAAATGAAATTAATAATAGAAGGTGGCCAAGAGAGCAATGATTTTCTTCATCGCTTACACTGGCTCTGACAGAATGCCAAGCTGCAGGGCCACTAGCATCTGCCACTGCTTGCCAAGAGACTAGACACATTACAGAAAGCTACCCAGTTTTACCAGGCAGGCTAAAAATGCAGCGAGGGGTAGTATTGATCCCAGAAAGCTTGCATTCTAAACAGAGCACTTTTCAGAC
>KZ514785.1:3461-13648 GCA_002844005.1 Limosa lapponica baueri
TGTTGACCTACTGGTCCTTCCTGGATGAAATCTATGATTTTCCAAAAATCCAGCAGCAACCCAATGTCTACCAAGTCTCGGGAAAGGGTCTGTGGATCCAATTCCTCCTTTGTCACTGCCCTGCCTGTCTGCAAACAGCCCCTTCCCCTTCGGGGCTCTTTTATGGGGGTATCATAAAGGAGCTCTGCCAGCTCTGTCCCAGCGACCCTTCGCTAACAGCCCTCCAGCTCCTGTCACACCGTGGGGTGACTCCCTGAAGGTAGGGTGCTCTGTCAGGGCTTGCATGGGTCAGCACGAACTGCTGGGGCACAGAGGAGCTCTCCTTCTCATGGGAGATGCGCTCAGGCAAAAAGCTGAGCCAGGCAGGAGAGCAAGACCCCTCCGAGGGGTGATCTTTACCCCCCCTCGCCAGAGCTGTGCCGGTCAGGGATATGGGGGGATGATGGGGGTAGCGGTCTTGGGGGCTAAACCAAAGCCCTTTGGTGGGGAGACACGTTCTCAGCTTGAGCATCATCAGTCATGGTTTCTCATGTAAAGGGTGATGCAGATTGCATGGAAGAAGGTGTCCCCCCCTGAGCACACTCCCTCCCTGCACAGACATTTACTCTGCGGCTGCCCAAAGACCCAGAAAGCGAAGGCGCGTGACTCCCATGGACAAAGACAGCTGATCCCCTCCAAAGATCACTACCTAGAAAGCCCTTTTTTTGTGGCTCGGAGATGCTTCCCTGCTCCAGGGTGCTGGGGGCTTGATGGGGGCAATGCCACCCACCCAGCAGTGACAGGCGGGGAGCATGGGCAGAGAGCTGGCAGCCCCTGGCACACACTGCCATTGCAACGACCTCGCTCCTCAGGAAGGAGATGGTCCCCAAGGGACACCTGGTCCTAGCAGACAGGAGGGAGGTCCAGTTCAGCCGGCACCAGCACTGCCAGATCCATGGGATGTCTCCTGGGGCTGCCACCAGCAGGGGGACATCAGGAGGGTATGCCCCCACTGCAGGCTCTAGAGTGACAAATGCAAGCCAGCGAGCCACTCGCCACCCACAGGCAGCTTCGGGGGTGTCCCACAGAGCTGAACATCCACCATGATGCTCCACGCACAGCTTCATGAGAGCACCTTGCCACCATGGTGCTCCACAAGTGGTTTCATGAGAGCACCTCGCTGGCCTCCCCCTGCTTTTGGTGCTCATGGCATTCAGGGGAAATAACATCCTTTTGTCTCCTGTGGCTCTCTGAGAGATTTTGTGGCCCCACTAGCTTGGGACCAGTGAGGCCACCGTGCTCTCTGGCCACCTCCATCCCTGGCAGCACTGTGCTAGCCCAGCACGGCATTTTTAGCTGCTTGACTGTAGTAAGTTCCTTCAAGCTTGTGGTTTGCTATTGTTGTTTCCCTTTAATAACCTGTAATAGGTTTTCCTCCTCTAAGATAAGACCTCAGAAGCAGCGGTTTGCCATCGTATCAACAGTATCAGGCATTCTCCTCTGCTGTAGGTACACTGAGATAAAGATTTCGGAGCCCTTTGAGCTATGATGTAGACCTTTCCACAACAGTAAATGGTGATATTTCCATTCAGTAATGTATTTATATCTTCCCATTGAGGTCAATAACAGAGTATCCCTTGAGTTGGGAAAAATGATGAGCGATGTCTAGTAATTACGGAGACCATAAGGCAACAGTGAATCTGATTTTGACATTAAAAATCATGACGAGCACCTCCGTTGCCTATTTTATTTGCTGGTTTGGACAGTGAGGTCCACCGCTGCGCAAGGAACAGATGTCTGTACACAGGGCACGTTTTGGGGTTGTTGGAATCTAAAGCAATTAACTGCTTTTGCCTCTATCAGTTTGCTGGCGTCGCGCCTGACCTTGCATACGATTCATCTTCCTCATTCGTGTTAGATGTTTGCAAGTCATCTTGCTTTGAGCAATGTGGGCTGCAGTGGGGATTGAAATGTCTGATATTGCCATCCTTCCCCCTCTTCCTCGCCGCTGAGCCAGCCGGAGCACTTTCAGAAAGCGTGGTTTATGGCTGCACATTGCAAACAAGCAGTAAGGGTGTACTCTGAAGATGAATTGCACAAAACAACTCTCCAATGAGGTGCATTTTGCATTTCAAACGCCATCACTCCAAATGCCCAGCTGTCTTTGCCAGAGGAGTGGATGGGAAAAATGTTTTCGTTCCCATTTCATACAAACACCCTGGTTCGTATTGCAGTTTGAGAAACCCAACGTTTTACCACATCAGTGAGACCTCAGCACCCAGATTTTCCTGATTCAGGGTGGAGGAAGCCAGCAAGAGCTCCAGCAGACATGCAGACAGCGAGGCTTAAAAGCCAGGCTACTCAATTTCTACTCTGCTTGGAGAACTGGGTTGATATATTGATATTTTGGTAAATAATAGCACGAGGCTTTATGTCGAAAGCCGTCACATGTTTTCAGCTTTTTGTGGTATTTTTCATACTTTCCCCTGGAAGTCATGGGAGATGCGACACCGCTTTTGGAATGATGCAGAATCACAGAAAATAAGGCTGGAATGAACCTCGAGCGCTGGCCCTGCCTCAAGGTAGGGTTAGCTCTGCGTTGTTCCCGAGAGATGTTCCTCCAAACTCTTCTTAAACACTTCTAATGACAGAAACCCCATATCCACCCCAGGCAAAACATCCCAGCGCTTAATTGTCCTTACTGTTACAAGATTAGAAATCTCCTTCTCTGCAATTGCAGCACTAATTCCCATCTTGAACCTCTGCAGATTGAACAGAGAATATTCCATCATTTAGATCGTTAGGGAAAATACCGACTCCTATTAGATCAAGGACAGATTCCTGCAGAAAGTCACTCAATCCATCCTTTCGTTTGACAGCAAATCATTGACTACTCTTGTCTGGTTTCCAACCATATTTTGCACCCCTCCCACGGTAGTTTTATGGAGACCAGCCTTGTTAAAAGGAATATCGTGTGAAACACAGCAAAATCCTAGCAAAGGCAAGACATCTGACATCTCTGGCTTCTTCTCAATCCAAAATATTTAGTCTCATCACTCAGGGAAATCAGATTGGCTCGGAACGTGTGTTTTTTCTTTTGAGGGGGATTCTTTACTTTTTTTTTTTTGGTACTTAGAAATTATATTTTTCTGGGAATTTAATTTAAACCATTTAGATTAAAATGCTAATAACAATTCTCCATACCTCCTCCTTCTACCCCTCTGTAAATACAGATTTTACCTTTGCCAATCTCCTGGAGCACTGTAACAGCCCTGAGATGGCTTCTGCCAGGTCTCGGACTAATTGCAAACAAAGTTCTGGCTTTGGTCTGTTTGAAAATACTTTTATTTGCAATTGATCCTTATTACCCTCTATATTGCCCGCTGATGGCACAGCATTGCACACCCTGAGCTGCCTCGTTTCATCCCTGCCTGCTTCTGCCACCCAACTTGCCGTCGTGGATGTGACCTGGTTTTTAGTTCCTGCAGACTCTCCCAAAGGTCAGTGATGAGCTGGAGCTGACCTGAGACAGCCCCTGCTCCATTTCCCATCCTTCTCTTTCCTAAGGTTTGGATGGGTCTCCTATTTGCCCACAAAAAGACAAGGCTTCACCTTAAATCACACAGGTCAGCAGCCTCACAATATGCGACCAGCAATGTGCCCTTGTGGCCAAGAAGACCAACGGCATCCTGGGGGGCATCAGGAAGAGTGTGGCCAGCAGGTGGAGGGAGGTCATCCTGCCCCTCTGCTCTGCCCTGGGGAGGCCCCATCTGGAGCACTGGGTCCGGTTCTGGGCTCCCCAGTTCCAGAAGGACAGGGAACTGCTGGAGAGGGTACAGCAGAGGGCTACAAAGATGATGAGGGGACTAGAACATCTCTCTTATGAGGAAAGGCTGAGAAGAGCAGACTGAGGGGGGATCTGATCAACGCCTATAAATACTTAAAGGGTGGGTGTTGGGGGATGGGGCCAGTCTTTTTTCAGTGGTGCCCAGTGACAGGACAAGAGGAAATGGGAACAAACTTGAACATAAGAAGTTCCATCGTAGACCTGAGGAGGAACTTCTTTCCTGTGAGGGTGGCAGAGCCCTGGAAGAGGCTGCCCAGGGAGGTGGTGGAGTCTCCTTCTCTGGAGACATTGAAAACCCACCTGGACACGTTCCTGTGCAACCTGCTCTGGATGGACCTGCTTTGGCAGGGGGGTTAGACTGGGTGATCTCCAGAGGTCCCTTCCAAACCCATATCATTCTGTGATTCTGTGACCCTATTCACACAGTTTTTCATAACTCATAGTTTCAAAAACTCATAGTTTTTTGGTAGGTCCCACTTTCTCTAGCGCTTGCAGCACACACGTACGTCCTTAATACACAGAGCAAAAACATCTCCCTTCTCCTCTGTTTCTTCTTCCAAGTCAAGTTGCTCCTTGTTCTGACACCATCCTGGGCACAAGAATTACTTGGCCTCAGTCAGGGGCTTCCCAACTGTGCTATTAAAGAGCTTTCCTGGAGATCTGTTTGCTTGGCTGCTCCTTCAAAGTCTCTACAGAAGCAGACTGGCACCACTTCACCAGTCCTGTGGGTGAAAAGCTAAGCCACCGAGTGAAAAAACAACTGGCCAAATCCAAGAGCACAACCCCAGAGCTCTAATTTCCTCGGACTCACTGTCCTCAGGTGGGTAATGCCACCTCAGGAGTGTTGAACAAGGCCCCAACACGTGGATTTTGGTTGTAACCTCCTTCTTCACTCCTTACCCAGGCAAGAAAACAGACGGAAAAGCACAGTACACATTTGCAGCTGAGTTGCTGTGGTCTTTCCTCCGCCAAGCCAGCCAAACCAACAAATCACTGTCAGATATATCTTCTTCCAGTGGCTGGTCACATTGACACGTGCAGAAGATATTAATTCCAAGGAGCTCATCATCCATTTCAGTCAGGAGAGATCAAATACAGTGTTTGCTACAGGAGGTTCGTGGCTGTGACAGGCTTTTGCTTGATGAGTTAAGAATAGGTGCTCGCAGGATGGAAAGAGAGAGAGAGAGAGAAGGAAGAACAGCTGAAATCTAGGGGGTTTGTTCAGCTGCACGTGAAATCCAGCACAAGCTATCGCTGAAGCACACTCTACCAGGGGACGCAGGCAGCTGGGACGTAGCACTGGGATCGTATATTACAGCTGGCAACATTGCAAACAACTAAAGGACAATTGTCCTGACATTTTTTTATGGCACATATAGTTCTTTTTAATAAGCGTTTCTTTCATAATTGCATCTGTTCCTCAAAGGATTTACTGCGGATTAGGAATCCCAGGCGAACACAGGGAAGCAAACTGTGATTAATTATGCTCAACTCGCTCAAGGTGTGCTGTGGGTAGACACACAGAGGCTAAAGATGAAGGGAAAAAAAAGAGGGAAAACAAGAAAGCTGGCCTGTTTTTCTCCAACGATGAAGCTCTGAGTAGGGAGAAATCCTTCAAAACTGTGGTCTCCCTGAGCAGTGCAGATCACCGGTGGGGTCTCCTGCCCTACAGCATCCAAATGCCCTTGGTTTGAACAGGCCAGTGCCATGTCCAGAGGAGAGCCACCAAGCTGGTGAGGGGTCTAGAGAACAAGTCACACGAGGAGAGGCTGAGGGAACAAGGAATGTTCAGTTCGGAGAAGAGAAGGCTGAGGGGAGACCTCATTGCCCTCTACAACTACCTGAAAGGAGGGTGTAGAGAGGTGGGGGTTGGCCTCTTCTCCCAAGGGAATGATGACAGGACCAGAGGAAATGGTCTGAAGTTGCGGCAGGGGAGGTTTAGATTAGATCTTAGGAAGAATGACTTTCCTGAGAGGGTGGTCAGGCACTGGAACAGCCTGCCCAGGGAGGTGGTGGAGTCACCATCCCTGGAGGTATTTAAGAAACGTGTAGACGTGGCACTTCAGGGCATGCTCTAGTGCCTGAGATTGTTGGATTGGGGTTTTTTTTGTGTGTGTATTGGTTGGACTCGATGATCTCAAAGGTCCCTTCCAACCACGAAGATTCTGTGATTCAGCCTGATGAAAACAGCATTCGAGTGCTTTGCTAGAGCTGGGTTTGTGTTGGGGGAACGTGGAAAAGAGAGAGGTGGGAAAGCAGAGGGGCCGGCTGCCAAGAGGTAACCCACAAAGATGGTCCTGCCGCATAGGGGTGATTGTCAGTGATAGTCCCTGGGGGCCAGGTGGTCCTCTGCCTTGGGGACAGTGACATGTCCCTGCTTGGCACGTCCCAAAAAGGAGTCAGAGAAAGGAGCATGATGAGGCTCCTCTAATCTCTGCTGCACCCTATTCTCTGTTTCACAGGACCCATGGCCTCAGGAGGACGAGGTCATGTTTGGCCAGGTCCCCCCGCCTGTCCCCATGGGCCCCCGCAGAGTGCAGCTGGTGGAACAGGCGCAGTTCGTTAGCGGCACAATCCCCGAGTGCACCTCTGCTAGCTAATCAATAAACCATTTTTCTACTCAACCGAGAGCCATTTGTCACCGACATGATGAAAAATACCCTGCTCATCAGGAGACAGTGCCCCCAATCACCAACAGACAGTCGGAGCAGACCAAGATTTCTGAAGCCTCTAACCCCATCCATGGTGGCCTCATCCTCCTCCTCCCAGGCAGCACCCACTTCTCTCCCCCTCCTTCCTGAAATACCAGAAATAGATGCCACAGGAATATTTTCTCCAAAAACAGGGGGGATCCCCTCTTCTCAATGCCCCTTACCTTCAAGCTTAGCTGGGAGGTGGCCCCTCCACAGGCAACTTGGTCTTAGGAGCTATGAACAGCACGATTATGACCACACTGAGAAGAAGCCATGAACCATTGCACAATTACCACCACGTTGAGGTCCATAAAAGCTTAGAGATACCTTCAGCCCACCCTGCAGAGTCCCCTTAGGTCTCCTCCAGCAACCCAGCCAAGCTCAGGGGGTCTGCGTGCAGATGGCAATAACCTAATTACAACTTCATGGTCATTAGTTGAGGAGCATGGGCAGAAGATCTCTGCTCTTTGGGGAGAGGGCTGCTAGTTCTTATGGCTTCCTTCTCTTGCAAAAATAGCACAGCTCATTCTAAAGCTGCTGAGGCTGCTTTCTGCATTCCTGGGTGTCATCTCTCCTGAGAGGAACACCACCCTGCATGGAGTGTGATAAAACAACTCATGGGAAGCAATGAAAGGGTTAAAGACAGAATCGGAATTTGGAAATTATTTGATCCAAGCAAGAACATTGTTTGAGAATGGGGAATTTCTCCCTCTAATAAATATATATGGGAAGGAAAAGCTGCTGCCAGTAGAATTACTCATAATGTTATAAATGAAAATGGATTTAGGGATGCTGGAGGTTTTTTTGCACAGCGAGAAAGACTTTTAGACCATTAAGCCAGAGACATTCATTACTTTCTTCCCATACACGCGGCACAGAACAAGGATTCTTAGATCTGAATGCTCAAGGAGGCTACACAGTGGTTTGTTCGCAAGTTACGAAGGACTTAAAATTAAATGAAAAGCAAGAGAATGATGAAAATATATAGAGACTCCCACTCCCTGGCTGTTGCATTTCACGTGAGGTATTTTGGCAGTGCTCAACCGGGGCACACTTGCAGGAGAGGCTGAAATGCCTCGCAGTCTCAGCGTACAGCTGGAAGCTGATGCCCATATGGTACCCAAGCAATAAAAAAAAAGTACGATGAGCACAATTGCAATCATTGCTAATAAAAAACAACAACACTTAATGGTAACGACGTGCTGGTTGCCCCACCGATTTTCAAGCATGGGCAACCAGCGCCCACCACTGCCAAGAACCCAGGCGCATCACCAGGCGCTCGTGTGGGTGGAAAAGCCAAAAATACAAGTGAGGAAGCAGGGGGAACACATTCACCTGCTGGAAAGGTGGCCCTGGTGTGAGGGTGGAGGCAGCAGCGCCTGCACTGCTGGAAGGATGGAGGGCTGGATGCCGTTTTCAAGATCTGTCAGCCGGGCACTAAATTCCAGTGGAAAAAAAAAAATAAAATGAAAGAGCAAGGCAAACAGTTTAAATGAACCCTAGAGGCACATCCGAGTTACAGAGCAGGGAAGAGGACAGTCATTCTGGAGACCGTGCGCTGAAAACATTAAGCAATAAAAAATAACGTACAAACTCCCCGGTTTCCTTGTAGCACCGAGTGTCGGGAGCAGGGAGGAGCTGGCTGCCGGGTACGTGCACTGGTGCTGCAGAGCCAAAATGTTCTGTATCGTGCTCCCATCCAGTAACATTCACAGGGGAAAAAAGTGGTATTTACTGCCGGCAGTTGTACTTGACAAAAAGTGGGATCAGTCCATGAGAGGGACCAAGGCAGAGATGCCACGTATCATTTGAGGCTGGAGGGATGGCTGGGGGCAGCTCTCAGCAGGGGTAAGACGCCACTGACAAGCATGGTGGCCTCCCAAAGCTCCCATCTTGCCCAGAAGAGTGGGCTTTCCCGGAGGCTTTGGTGACGGAGGGCAGCAGCGAGGCAGGAGGGAGCATGGTGAACCAGAGCCACCGTGTCGAGGCACTGGTGGTGGTGGGGGTCTGAAGGAGCTGGCTGGGACCACTCTGGGCCACCCACAAGCATCCAAGAAGGTTAGCCAGTCTCTGCCAGGTGGCCCATGGCAAGCCCCATGGACCATACAATTATATGATCAAGGCTGAAAAATAGGAGATATGGTAAAGCTGTACACGGGAGGGATGCAGGGCTCACAGCTTCGTAGGTAGGATCAGTCAGATCTCCTCTGAAGCATTTCCCTTAATTAATGCTTTTTGAACGTGACCACATCATTTAGAAAAGCATCCAATCTTAATTTTAAAATCACCGGTGAAGGAAAACCCATCACGAGCCTTGGCAAATTGTTCCAATTGCTGATCACCCGTCCTGTTACCCTGGATTTGTCTAGCTTCACCTTTCAACCATCAGATCTTTGCATGCTAAATTGAAAAGCCCTCTGTCAACAATTTGCATCCTTTAACCTTCCCCTGGAGAGCTGCAGTCACTGCAGCGTGAGGAGTTTGCTCTAACCTTGAAACTGCCTCTGAAATTACAGCACGAAGAAACTCAGTAAGAGAAGTTAAGAGGGGCAAGCAGGAGATTTGGGGTCTTAATGAAAAGACAAATACTGAAAATTGATGTGGAAAAAGGCTTTCTGAAAGAAACCTTTCCTTTCACCAGACCGATGGGCTCATGGGCACGAAGCCTGAGGATGTGGTGTGGACACCAACAGCTCTTGGCCGTGGGCAGAGCAGTCCAGGTGCCTGATGGGGCAGATGTCCTTCCTTTCCACCTCAAAACCCTATGGAAGCCATCAGGAAACCAGAAGGTTTCTGAAGTGTTGGAAACAAGATGGGGTGCAAAAGCCCTGATGGAGGTGGTGACCCTGCCCGTGACACCCTGTGGGGACCCGCAGCCCCAGGCTGTGCTGCAGGGGAGGGTGGTGTGGTGTGTTGCTGGCACAAAGTGTCCCTTTACACTCAAAGGAGGTTTTACGGGGCCTTTCCCTCCCAGAAATTGCAGATGACCTGAAGAAGTTGCATTTTTGCATCCACCTTGCCCCACTGCTGAGGCTTTGAGATTTTGGCTGCATGGTTGGTGGCACGGCAGGTTCCCAGGGCTCGCTGGTGGCCAGAGGGACATGTGCCCAGCCACATCCCTGTGGAATGAGACCTGCAGAGCACAGTACGGCTGCTGCAAGGGGATTGTTTGCTGTTGTCTCATGGTGTGTGGCATCGCCTGCCGCACATCCCAGCCAACACTGGCTCTGGGTCCCTTCTTTGGTGCAACACACTGGGCTGCACCCAGAGGGGAGGCATGAGGTGGTCTTGGGGCTTCACTGGCGGCTCCCCTGGCTCCATGCCCAGGTGAGCTGTTGCACGACAAGGTGACTCATTGAGGTCCCCATCCTTCCCTGCTTCTCCCTCGGCAGTGCCAGGAATTCAGGAATTTACTTCGAGGGAAGCTGCTGGGCTGTTTTCTGGCAAGGTCGGACGTTACCCTGAGTCATCTCCCCCCGGGAGATGCACAGACCTGCGTGGCAGGGTGTGCTTTTTGGGGAAGGATCCTGTTGTTTACCACCGGCTCCTTGTTTCCATGACGATGACTAACAGGGTGGCTGACATCACGGGAAGGCCCGGTGACAGCACCTGCCAGCCTGTTACAGGTGTCCCCTCTCTCCGTGCGAGCGAGATGCTCGTTGGGGGGC
>KZ514839.1:5652-10652 GCA_002844005.1 Limosa lapponica baueri
TGGTGTGTCTGGCCTCAGATGGCCATCCTGTGACTATAAACCCGTGCCATGGGCTTCATCCTAAAGCCATTCCAGGGAGCCCATAGATGGAGACCTCAGATTAGGGTGATGGCACCGTATGAGGACTTAAAGCTGCCCTTGGTGGGCTTGATGCATTGTGGAAAGGAGCATGTTCTCCTGCCTTTTCTCCTTGGCTAAGGTTTTCTTGTAAGGCGTTTCTGTAGGGCTTCCATCTGTGTGCTGTTGGCCCAGTGCATCCAAGAGGGGACAAGGTGGCTGTCACATAACTTAAGCTTCATCACTGCTTAAATTTGGGGTTCTGATTTTTTTTTTTTTTTTTTTTTTTCTCTCGTGCTAGTATGCACATGACAAAATGTACTTCTCCAAAAAGAAATGGGAAAATCAAGCCAGGAAATCATGCATGAGGGTATAGAGAGTCCTCTGAAAAGCAGGTATTCCTTTTCCCCACGTTTTTAAAATATTTTAAGTTTTGACACATGTTGGCCCAAAATAATTATTTGCTCTGTACAACCAGTAGTAAAAAGAACCCAGAGGGAAATTCTGGCAAAGTTATTTCCACACATCTTCAACTGAGTCTGACTCTAGTCGAAGTTATATTGATGTAAATCATGGTCTAAGCAGCTTGATTTAAGTCAATAGTTACACTGGCATAAAACTTGGGCGAATATAATTAAAATCAGCCCTCCTTGGAGCTGTGCATGTGTGGCAAAATTTGGACCTGAATGTTGCAGAAATGAATTAATAAATGCAAAGAAGGTTCAGAAGTTGTAAAATTAAATATACATCTGTGAAAACATCTATCCAATTACGTAGCTGCACATTTGCAGGATGCATTTTACACTTCATGTGGAATTAAACTATTAGTAAAAATCTGTCTGCAAATAGTGACACTTACTTTAAAAGATCACATGGACCTATATTGTTTCATAATGCATCTAAAATAGCAGTTCCTGAAACATCACTTCCACTTTAACAAAATGTGTTACTCGCACACTGGCTAAAACTCTACTTTCCTGAGGAAGGACTATTGAAGTACAGAAGTATTTAGCTGGGAAGGGTTGGGTTAATACATGTAATTTCTTTTCTTTCATTGGACTTCCTTTTGCCAACTTTACCTTGTATAAATAATTTTGCCTGTGAGAGTCTTTACATGGAATGCAGATTGACTATTACTTCCTGAATAGATTTAAATTTAACACCAATTTAGTCACTGTAGTATTCCTATATTGGAAATAACAGCTTCCATAGGACTTCTACAAAGTGCCAGAAATATGATCTCATATGTGGAAACAAATTTAAATGTGTTTTCTTTTACATGTTTTCTTTTCGTATATTTTTCCCACCTATGTTTCCCTTGTTTCCCAAATTCTCTCCTGAGCTCCAGGGCTGTGAGAAATCTGGAAAATTACCCGGTGAAAAAACGCTAGCTTTTAATAAGAATTGCCAGTCTCGCAAGCATTTTTATGTTAAAGCTTATTTTTTAAAAAAAAATAAAGACCAGGCTATTTCTCCTTCCCAAACACCAGATGCTTTTAAGATAAAGCTGGGCTGTCCCGTTCATAACGTCTGAACTCAAACATGAATGCCAATAATAAAGAGAGGTTTGATGGGGATCTTGGAAATCATTTATTTAGCTTGGATGTTGTGAAAGTGATTGGCTCCTGCTTTGGGAAGTGGCATTTCCCACGAGCTGCTGGGATAGCCCTGGCTGCCGGGCAGGGCTTGCCAGCCAGGCAAGGGGCTCAAGGAGGGCTGTGGCTCCCCACTTGGTCCTCTGCTTTCTGTGGGGATGTGGAGGGGCCATGTCTTGGCTATTAGACATTCAGCTAATGTGGGAGGGCAGCGTGGAGTTGCCACCTCCCTGTCCCCATGGCAGAGCTGGAGAAAACCATCCCTCACGTACAGCAGAAGCTCTGCGGGGAGGATACTAACAGTGACTTTCCCTGTTCTCCTCCATAAGACCATGCTAATGTAAGGCTTAATCTTTGTTTCCTCCTTTCTTTCTCAAAAAAACCAAAACCAAATAAAACAAAAAAAGGAAAAAAAATAAAAAGAGCCCACCTCAGAATGAGATCATAGCTCAATGCATTATGGTTTGGATGCAAATGTACATTTTCAGTGGGTTCCTTGGCTCATATGTCAGGCGCTATTGGAATTTTTGTAGTTATTTGGCAGTTGAATAGTATGGTTTCCAACTTCTTCTTCATCAGCTTTTGAGGCAAATAGAAAAGAGCTAATAATACACTTCAGTTTGCTCTCCAGGCTTGGAAAGCTAGCAACCAACTTGCTGGAACTCTAATACTCTTTCTCTAGCCTGCCTCCTGCTCTCTGCAGTCAGAAAGCTCTGTAGGTGCAGCTGAAGACCACCTTCCGTAGGTGGGCAGCACTTTGGCTGCTGCTTGGCAGAAAGAAAAAACGCTGCAGGTCAACAAGGTGACACACCTCATCATGAATATTGTCTTTGTTCCACTTTCTGCAGTGCTTTGCTTGATGTTTTTCTAGACAGGGCGCGTCTTGCCTGCTTACCCGTCTCCCAGACCACCGAAGGAAAGCGGAGCGGTGTTCAGCCCTATCTTGGGTCACAGCCCGACTTCCACTTGCTCGTGCCGCAGATACCTGTGGCTTGCGGCCACCACAGTTGGTCACAGGCTGGGAGCACGCCAGGGTCCAACAAAGATGCAGCCCCCGAGCAGCTGAGATCCCGCTCGCCCTTGGGGAGGACTGTCGGGGCTGAAAAGGGTTTTAATCCCAATTTCTACATGATTCCTTCGCTGTGAGTTTTGTCAGTGGAGTTTATCTTTACAAATCGTGCTGAATGCTTTTCAAACTTACTAAAGTTGTGCCATGAGAGTGACAAAATAGTAGATGAGGAAGCCCTTGCCATGGGGAGGTGAGTTGTTCAAGGAGCAGGAGAGGAACGTCTCCAAACACCCTGTGTTCTCCTGGTGGCTCTGGTGCTCCAACAGCCATAAAACTTGCAACACTCCATGGCTCTCAAACTCACCTGCCAAGCATGTACTATAGAAGGCTCTGCTGGGTGAAAAAGAGGGATATTGATTAGCAGATTGTCTGTCTGATGGTTTGCTTTGCTGCTTTTTTCCTTCTCTGTACCCCCCTCCCCAGTGTCTGTTCTTCTTGGGTCACCCGAGGATGCTTCTTCCATGAGTTTCGTTACCAATAGGAAGCGGTGAAGCCCTTGAGGGTGCAAAGTGAAGCAGTTCAGAGATTGACAAAGGGGTAACTTGAGGATAGAAGAGCAGAGCATGACCCATAAGAGAAATTGATGAAGGTCTGTAGAAGAGTTAGGGATATTTGAAGGGGCTATAAACTCCTTGCCCTTTTTTCTGCCTTCCTGCCATAGTGGTGTCCTCTGCACCATCACAGCTTATATTACCTGAGAACTTCTGAGTGATATAGGAGGATCTCCATAGCTATTTGACTTCATCAGTAGCCTGTCGTACAATTAACAGGAGACATTTTTTGATGAGATCTGATGTGCTCCAGAGTTGCCATCAGCCTGTCACATTAGTGGACAGGCTTGTAGAGCAGCTAAACAGGATTATCTCCAATGGAGCAAAGACCAAATTGGCCGGTCACAATGTGGCAGCAGGAGAAGCCACAGCAAGACACTGGGAACCGTAATCGTGTACGTGTGTTTAGTCTGCAAAAGGAAAACCGATTGCTCCTGCATCAGGAGCAAGGAAGTGATTTGCACACTTACTGCAGGTAGCACAGCTAAGGAGCTTTGAAAAGCTGGTTTTGCAATTGGACAAGCAGCTGCAGAACTGCCATAAAACTTCTAAGCATGTCCAAGGGCAACAGTTATTGCGAAAAAGTATAATTTTATCATTAGGTCTAAATCTGTCCCTAGAACAAGCAGCGGTTAGTAACTCGAGTCTATAGCTGGCAAAATGTAAATTAACAATATCAGCTCCTGGAGCTAATGGCAGTTGTACCGGAGGGAGTATTGCGGGATTGGGCTCGTAACAGATTTTTACAGACGAGAGACCCTGATTCAGTACCGAGTCCCACACGGGCACAGGGAGCCCTGCCATGTGGCGCTCATCTCCGATTCAGGATGACATGTGTCCACTCCGAGGACGTAATGGCTAATACACTGTGCATTAAGTTAAAAATATAACAGCAAGTCTGCATAGTCGGCATGCCATTCGGGGAGGAAAACACTCACTCGTGCATATTAAACTGAATTTCTATGCTCGTTTTTACATTTCTTTTCTCCATGTACCCCAAAGGATCATTAGGGACGAATGGTCTGTACATCATCATTTTATGAAACAAAGATGTGTTTGTTTTACACGAAGGCAACAAAAAATCCTTGCTGACTTCTATTATTTTTCCCTGTATCGTAATTTAAACAGAAGTAACCAAGTGTTATACCCTTTTATCTCCCCGCCCTCCCCCATCAGAAGCTACCTGCTACAGATGTAGACCAAAGCCTCGCAATGGCTTTGCCAAATGCAACATAGCAAAAGGCCTTGGTCCTCTGAAGCCTTGCGCATGGGCATAGCTTCATGTACGTGGGCAATTTCATTGTCCTCTACAGGACATAATTCTTCATAGTTCTGTGGCTGCATGAAAAGCTCGGGTTCACTCCAGGTTGTTTTTTTTTTTTTTGCAACTAGTTTTTAAATGACAGCATACTGAGAAAGTATGGTTGATGCCCATGGTGTAGTGCTTCAGAAAAGGCAGGTAATGAATTCCTATAGTCCTCTAATCCCACTTTTAGGGAGTCCTTCCTTGCTTTCATCAAAGTTTTTATTGCAAAAAGAGAAAGTGTAAGGACAAGCCTGTTCCTGATTTCATTCAAGGGAGGGGGAAAAAAACCCTTCCATTTAAATGGATATATATCTCTTATCAACTTAACTAAGCAAAGTAAGGTGTTCATTAGCTAGGCTGGGTTAAAAAATAAATAAATAAGTGAGCGAGAGAAGAGATTGAATGTGGAAGAGTGAGAAGAA
>KZ514858.1:0-13606 GCA_002844005.1 Limosa lapponica baueri
ACCTCGAACCGTTGTCTACTCCCGTATTTGCGCAGAGCAGCACTCCTCCCAGCCGTGGTTTCCCACTCCCCTCCTCTAGCTGCTTACCGCAATCTCGGAGAACTCAGTCCCGCTGAACCATCCTCTGCTACCAGATGTCGGAGTGGGAGACGGACCCCGAGAACGATCATACTCATATTGAGACTCATCGTTACTCCGGGTCCGTCTCCCACTCCGACAGGCCCATAGATCCAGCCTGTCCAGATCCCTCTGTAGAGCCTTCCTACCCTCAAGCACCTAGTTTGGTGTCATCTGCAAACTTACTGCACTCAATCCCCTCATCCAGATCATCGATAAAGATATTAAACAAGACTGGCCCCAAAACTGAGCCCTGAGGGACACCACTGGTGACCGGCCGCCAACTGGATTTCACCCCATTAATCACAACTCTCCGGGCACAGCTATCTAGCCAGTTTGTTACCCAGTGAAGAGTACACTTGTCTATGCCATGATTTGCCAGCTTCTCCAGGAGAACGCTGTGGGGGACGGTGTCAAAGGCTTTACCAAAGTCCAGGTAGACAACATGATGTATGAACTAAGCAGACAAAATGCAATAGTACCCAGTGTTATGTATACAGTTTTACAAAGTAGGGGAGAAATCTAATATTTGGATTTTTTTCTTTCATGAAGACTGTTCCCGTTATTCATCAAACTTGCATGAGTTACTCACCAGCACTGTTCTATGCAAGTTTTTAACATTCATTTACAGAAGTTAGATGAAAAAAAAGAAAACATTTTAATGTTCTTCATGACTGTGTATATATGTTGATTTCATTGTTTAAGAGAAGGGTTGCTTATTTAAAACACTAATTTGGGCCCCTGTATCAATTAAAAATTCTAAACTTATCAGTCTTGGACCCATTGGAATATGTATATAAGGTTCCCTGTCAGCGGACCATTGGCAGGAAATCACCCTGTGGGGAGTGGGTTGCTGGAACTCCAAACTGCGGCTTCTATTTTTTTAACTCTTGCAACTCCTCCCACAGAGGCACAAAAGGGTTAAGTTTCTCTTCCCGGGGGAGTGTGGCTGCTGAAGCTTCCCTTTGATCCTTAGTTTTCCCCTTTAGCAATTCTGTGATCCATGGGTTGTCAGTGCAACATTGGTTGGGATACCCCTAGTTCTAATGCTTTTCGCCAAAGGTCATTTCTTTTTAAATCATAAGTCCGATCCCATCTACACCAGAAAGGCTCAGATTACCTGCAAGGATGCTGGTTGCTGTGGGGTTTGCAACTGGCCTGTCAGACCCTCCTATTCCCATCTGTGCCACTCCCCGGATCAGTTCATCTCATCTCACGCCCATAAATCACTATATTGTGCAGTGTCTCTGACCAAGTCAAAACAGGGGAATTTCTGAGGGTCTTGCTGATTGCGCTCAATGCCTCTGAATCCTTTCTCCCAGGGACTGAACATGTATTTTCAAAGCGTCTGGCAATCCCCTAATAAGAGATCTGAGGTGACTAGGGTCCACTGGTGCAGCCATCGGGATCCCTCGCTTCCCTCTTTCATACATTGCCTAAATATAAGTGGCTTTTTGCACTAGCTCTGACAATCCCTTCATTTTAATTGTAATAGGTTCCCCCTGCTCTTTGGGGTCCACACCCCCAGCCCAATAAGCCACTCGGGATGCTATTGACTGGTTGTCCTCTGGTCTGTCACTCAGAAACACTCCCAGATCCCAGACCCCTCTTGCTTCATCATTGCTCAACAGTATCCAATCACCCCCGTTAGAGACACTCTCCACAAATACTCTGTTTACGTTTCGCCCAGCTTGCATGAAAGCTTAGTTTGCAATTCACTGAGCTTGGATTCAGGGAATCATGCAGACTGTGGTTCAGAGGTTTCCGCCTTGTGGAGCCATGTGCCTCTCTGTTTTAATAAGAGGTTGCATGTCCCTTTCCTCCAGCTCCTATGATTCTTTGGAGCTATTTTCATCAGAGTCTCCCTAGATGTCCTCATACCAATCCTCAGGATCTGTGCCCACAATCAACTTCTGGATTTGGACAATTATGGGGTTTTTTTTGCTTGTGCTAGCATTATTTCAACTTTTTATTCCAACAGATGTGTCCACTCTCTTTCTCTTCTCAATTCTCCTTTTAAACAATCTATTTCTAGTTGTTTCTTTAAATTGTCCTTGGCCAATCTGTTGCAATCATCATTTTGTTCCTGTGCTTGAATTGAGCAGGGGCCTAGGATGGCACACATAGTTCCTTTATTTTTGCCATCTCAACTATTTCCATGGCATTGTTCTATTCTCCATGATCGTTACCAGGTCGGACCACTTCTCCTTTGCCCAATTTGTACCTGGAGGAAGACTGCAGCCGTGCCTCCATAATAATTCAGCTATAGACATCCTGCTGACTACGCCAATTTAAATGTTGCAGAACCTCACAAAACCAAGCCAGATCAACTAACAAACTGAAAACGGGACTTATTTTTACAAAATAGTAACAAAATCAAACTAAGTTTTGCTCTAACCAAAACCTCTTTGACAAACATTAACAATCCCCAGGTTCAGAATGTTGATCGGGAGTAAATACTACACCAGAGACTTAAGAATTCTTAAGGTTTATGGCTGATGACCCAAAATGCATAATCACTCACCTAATATATATGGTCATATATGCTTATGTAGGCCTCTCATTGGCTGAATATCCCAACTTCCTCACCTTTTGACTGAAATGCGTACATGCTGACCACCACCATGTGGGCGTGACAAGAGCTGTGGCTAGAAGTTTTTGCAGGTTTTTGTCAGGTCTTTGTCAGGGTGGGTGCATCTGCTGCAGTGGACTGTCCCTAAGAACAGTATCCACAGCATATTCAAAAAAGAGGCTTGTTCAGAATAACTGACAGTAGTACAAGTAAAACAATTACAATAAACAGCAATATAGCAGGAGGAGTTTTCCAGATTGTTGAGATTGTTGTGGTTGAGATAAAGACAGTTTAATAGATAAAGCAATAGCTGTGCATACAAGCAAAGCAAAATAAGGAATCCATTCACTGCTTTCCATTGATGAGCAGACGTTTAGCCATTTCCAGGAAAGCAGGGCTTCATCATGTGTTAACAGTTACTTGGGAAGACAAATGTCTCCCTCCTCTCCTTCCCGTAGCTTCTTGTGCACCTCAGCCTACTCACTGGTGGGGCAGCATGAGAAACAGAATAAGCCTTGATGCTGTACAACCACTGTTCAGCAATAACTAAAACACTGTTTTGGTCACAAATCCAAAACACAGAACCATATGAGGTGCTATGAAGAAAATTAACTTTATCCCAGCCAAAACCAGTACACAGATCAGTCTGTTCATCCAGGTTGGTCCAGTAGTTAGGTTGAGTCAGTGGCTCCAGGCTCATCATGGACTTTGTCACTTCCTGAAATAAAAAAAATCACTTCTAGGACAGCCCAAAGGGGCAGGCTGTGGATCCAACGACAAGATTTGGGCCCTGCTGTCCACAACAAAGGTGACTGAGTGCTGGTCATTCACAACAACTTCTAATCAGGGCTAGGACACAGAGGACGCAGAAAGGTCTGCCAGAAAACAGACCTAGGAGGCAATCTCTGTCTGGTGGTAGACACCTGCCCACCAGTTCTCAGGCTGAAGGTGAGGCACTGCAAGGCTCACGGGGGGAGGGGTGGGGGGGGTGGGGGTGGAGCAAGGCCAGGTCATCTGGCAGCAACAGCCAATCATGCAAATGCCTTTTGAATGCAGGTAAGAGTTGCATCACCCCTTAGCTCTACCAATAGTAGCGTGATATGAGAGAATCATACCTTACATGAATAATGTGGGCAGCACCCTGCCTATGCTGCCAATGTCAGTCGGGGGCAGGGTGTTGGCAGTCTGTCTACACTGCTAATATTGGTCAAGGGGCAAGGTGTCAGGAAGTGGGGTGTCAGATGTGATGTTAATCTAACAAAATCACACTACCAGTATTGTGTTTTTAACTAGAGCCCAAGTACGGAACATGGAGTGGAACATGAATGACACAAGGAAAAGCAGTAGCGCAAATAGCTTGAAGCACAAAGTGCATCCTGCTTAATGGTGTAGAAAGAGATGAATTTAAGACTATAACGTGTGCTATAACTAGGCTCCTAGTCATAGAATCATAGAATGGTTAGAGTTGAAAGGGACCTTAAAGATCACTGAGTTCCAACCCCCCTGCCATGGGCAGGGACACCTCCCATTAGACCTGTCTTTGTGAACATTTTGGTTTCTGGTAAATGTAAATAAAATACATTGAAATAGTCTTTTTAGGAGAAGGAGATTAAAAAAAAACCCCTCACTTTCACAATTTTGCATGTATGTTAGTGTGTTAAATTATTTGTAACTTGTCCATCTTCTTTAGAAGATGGAAGAATATCTTCCTGGGCTTTCAGAGTATGCAATCTTGTCCTTTGTTGTTATCAGCTAAAAGTGTTCACATGTTATGAACTGAATGGAACATATGTACTGAACGTTTCCCTTCTGTCTTGGGCTCTCCTACCACTTTGAAATGACTAAAGTGATACTATTCCATGACTTTTTCAACCCTTATTGAGAACTTACTCATAAAGCTGTCTTGATTTTTCAAGTTTTCACTTTCAAAACAAAATGTTTTGGAAGTAAATGTGGAGGTAAAAGTTCTAAAACTCCTCTGTGTCTTGAAGATGGTTCTTTCACCTCACTGCGGAACTATTTATGTTCCTTATTAACATCAGTGAAAAACTTTTAAAACTTTTTGGTTTTCAGTTTGAAATACATTCATAACTGTAATTCAAAGCATTTTGTCAAGTCATAAATAAAGAAACTTGTAGGCGCATTCCAGCAGCCTTAGGCTTGTGTTCCTCTAGCTCTTGGGTGGATCCAGCCTGTCTTGGAGCTAAGCACCAATCTGGGCAGCTTAGTTTTGACTTTCAGTAAGCTATATGCTGTCTATTTGACCATTGTGACACAGGTTAGTTTTACACTACTGATGTTGTGTTGTTGCAATAGTAATCCTGCTCAGTACGAGAGGAACCGCAGGTTCAGACCCCTGGTGCGTGCGCTTGGCTGAGGAGCCACTGGCACAAGACTATCATCTGCATGCAGGCTTATGACTAAATGCATCTAAATCAGAATCACGCCTAGACATAGCGATACTGCAGCACCACTGGCACCTCAGTGGGTTCATGGCCGTCGGCTGCCTGCCCCACACAAGGCGGGCCCAGTGCAAAGCACTGCTCGCGGTTGGGGTGAAGAGATGCGGTGCTACCTCTTCCCTGTCACATACCGCATGATTGTGGGGCTCCTGGCGCTAAATCATTCATAGACAGTCTGATTCTGAGTCAGGGTTTCATATGTAGCAGAGCTGCTTTGTCACTGCAATCTATTGGGAATCAGACGTTTACAACAGCTTTTGTAAAGAATAAAAAAGTAAAAATTAAAAAATAAATAATTGCACTCATTTTTAAAAAGGGTATAAAGGAGGACCCTGGGAACTACCAACCTGTCAGCCTTACCTCTGTGCCCAGTAAGATCATGGAAGAGATCCTCCTAGAAGCTATGCTAAGGCACATGGAGGACAGGGAGGGGATTCGAGACAGCCAGCACGGCTTCACCAAGGGCAAGTCCTGCCTGACCAACCTAGTGGTCTTCTACAATGGAGTGACTACATCAGTGGACAAGGGAAGAGCTATGGGTGTCATCTAACTGTAAGGCCTTTGACATTGTCCCCCACAACATCCTTCTCTCTAAATTGGAGAGCTATGGATTCGAAGGGTGGACTGTTCACTGGATAAGGAATTGGCTAGATGGTCGCATCCAGAGAGCAGTGATCAATGGCTCAATGTCCAGATGGAGATCAGCGACAAGTGGTGTCAGGGAGGAATTACCCCATACACAGGTACAGGTTAGGGTCTTACCTGCTGGAGCAGCTCTGCAGAGAGAGACCTGGGAGTCCTGGTGGACAAGTTGGCCATGAGGCAGCAATGTGCCCTTGTGGCCAAGAAGGCCAATGGTCTCCTGAGTGCATTAAAAAGAGCGTGGCCAGCAGGTCGAGGGAGGTCATCCTCCCCCTCTACTCTGCCCTGGTGAGGCTGCACGTGGAGTACTGTGTCCAGTACTGTGTCCCAGTTCAATAAGGACAGGGAACTACTGGAAAGAGTCCAGCAGAGGGCTACAAAGATGATCAAGGGAGGAATGGAGCACCTCTCTGATGAGGAAAGGCTGAGAGATCTGGGTCCGTTCAGCCTGGAGAAGAGAAGACGGAGAGGGGATCTCATCAGTGCTTATAAATATCTAAATCACAGGTGTCAAGAGGATGGGGTCAGGCTCTTCTCAGTGGTGTCTGGTGACAGGACAAGGGGCAACAGACACAAGCTGGAACACAGGAAGTTCTATCTCAACATAAGGAAAAACTTCTTTCCTTTGAGGGTGCCAGAGCCCTGGAACAGGCTGCCCAGAGAGGTTGTGGAGTCTCCTTCTCTGGAGCTATTCAAAACCCGCCTGGATGTGTTCCTGTGCAACCTGCGAACCTGCTCTAGGTGCCCCTGCTTTGGCAGGGGGGCTGGACCAGATGATCTCCAAAGGTCCCTACCAACCCCTACAATTCTGTGATTCTGAGTCCCTCAGGGGTCCATATTGGGACCAGTACTATTTAATATCTTCAATGACATAGTGGGATCGAGTGCACCCTCAGCAAATATCCAGATGACACCAAGCTGAGTGTTGTGGTTGACGCGTCTGAGGGATGGGATGCCATTGTTGCGGTTTTGCCCGGATTGACCAACCAGAACAACAGATGGCCCCTCCCTCCCCCCTCTAAGGAAAAGAGAGGAGAGGAAGAGGGAAAAAAAATAACATATGAGTTTAGGAAAAAAAACCTAAACTACTTTAATGAAAATATAAATAAATAATGAAATAATAAATAAGAAGAAGAAAAGGAAACAAAAAGTATACAGTATATACAAAACCGTATCAAGCTCCCAGGATGAGCATCACGTCACCAGCAGGCACAAGGGAAAGTCCCAGGCTGGACTTGGTGATGTACAGGAGCTGGATTCCGGATCTGGAGTCAGGAATGCTCGGATCAGGATCAAAGGCAGACGAACAGACAGGGTCCTCTTTGGATGCCGGCCATTGAAGGAAGAGAGTTGACCCTTTGATCCCTCAGCTTTTATACTGAGCATGATGCGGATGGGATGGAATACCCTGTTGGTCAGTTTTGGGTCACCTCTCCTGTCTGCTCCTCCCTACAGGTGTGACCCCTCTATGCTTTTCCAGTTCCGACCCTCCAACGGGGCAAATAACAAATTTGCCTGACCTTGGTTGTTATAGCAATAAGTATAAGCAAGGGCCTGTCTGCATCCCATCCCTTGGTATAATCAGGTCTTATCACTGTAAGACTAAACAGTTTCTGAACAATATGCTGTTAATTTCAGAGTTTAGTTAGTTACAAGAGGCCCAGCTGAAAAAGTAAAATTACAAAACAGAAAATTAGTTCTGTTTTACCTCAAACCAGGACACCATCCAGAGGGATACGGACAAGCTTGAGAAGTGGGCCCATGTGAACCTCATGAGGTTCAACAAGACCAAGTGCAAGGTCCTGCACCTGGGTTGGGGCGACCCCTGGTAACAACACAGGCTGGGGGATGAAGGGACTGAGAGCAGCCCTTCTGAGAGCATGGGGGGTACTGGTGGATGAAAAGTTGGACATGAGCCATCAATGTGCGCTCGCAGCCCAGAAGGCCAACCACATCCAGCAGTGGCCAGCAGGTTGAGGGAGGTAATTCTGCCCCTCTACTCTGCTCTTGTGAGACCCCACCTGGAGTCCTCAGTACAAGAAAGTCATAGATCTGTTAAAGCAGGTCCAGAGGAGTGCCACAGAAATGATCAGAGGGATGGAGCACCTCTCCTCTGAAGACAGGCTGAAAGAATTAGGGTTGTTCAGCCTGGAGAAGGGAAGGCTCCAGGGAGACCTTATTGTGGCCTTTCAGTACTTAAAGGGGGCTTATAGGAAAGATGGGGACAGACTTTTAATAGGGCCCATTGTGATAGGACAAGGGATAATGGCTTTAAACTAGAGGGACGATTTAGACTGGATATAAGGAAGAATTTTTTTATGATGAGGGTGGTGAACCACTGGAACAGGTTGCCCAGAGAGGTGGTAGATGCCCCATCCCTGGAAACACTCAGGTTCAGGTTGGCTGGGGCTCTGAGCAACCTGATGTAGTTGAAGATGTCCCTGCTCATTGCAGGGGGGGTTAGACTATATGACCTTTAAAGGTCCTTTCCAACCCAAACCATTCTATGACTCTATGATTCTATATAGATTTTTTTAGCATACCAGAATATTGCTTTATTCGCATCCTTTTTCCTTCTCTTCCAGTCCCAGAAAGGAAGAATGTATTTATTTATTCCACTTAAAACAAAGTGTATTTTTGTCCGAATCTGGGTGTGACAGAAATATGAAAAGGTTTTAAATGTGTTAGTTCTTACCGTAAATTAAAAAATTTACAAGAATTACTATTTGTATTCCTCACTGTGATGTGACAGGCTCATTAAGAAAGACAATAATTGAACTTGGGTACTTTGGTAATCAGTCAATGGATATTTTTTCACACTCTGCAAAATTCAAATAACCTTTAAATTGGGAAACAGTACTAAAATTTCTGCATGAGAGAGTGTCTATAAATGCCCTTCTTTTTTCTTATGTATAGCATCAGTGATGATCTGATAGAATCTATTCCTTCTTTGATACTTGTGCCTGTCATCTGCGTAAGAGATCTGACTCAAAAACTTGCAGTTTTCTGCTGCTTCTCTTGCATTGCTTTCATGGCCTGATTAAATAGTATGATTTTTGTAAGATGGCCTACTTCCTTTTTCGAATTAGTCCGCTGCATGATGTTGCCTGAAGTCTTTTTCCTTGTAGCATGCTTTAACAAAGAAAACTATACATTTTAAGTTATGTGTGATTCTTTTCAGTTAATACATTGTTTCATTAATCTCTTTTTCATGTATAAATATAAATCTGTAGGAATTATTATTTGCCATTCAGTGCATCTGTTTTTGTTTATATGACCCTTCGTCTTTCTGAAACTTTTAGACTTCTTAAAGCTCAGGTTCATATTTTCAAAATGTAGTGCATGATAGACTTTCTGCTGTAAATCTGTTTCTTTCCTTGTTTAGATTATTCAAGAGAAATACATTTCGATTATAAATCAGGTGAGGCTATAGTAAGTTGAGAGGTTTTGCTAGTGTATCGCAAGGGCTTTAACTTACTGGGTATGTGTGGGACTAAGACACCATTTCTGACTTCATATCCTTAGAGGAGTTGTCTTCAACTACTCTGTAAGGGGACATCATGCATAGAAATGAGACAAGTGTTCAGACTGCCTGTCTTTTAGAACCCTGTGTAGGATGATGGTTAAATGATATATCCATGAGATTCGATGGCAAGGTACACTCTATTATTTACTGCATAGAGGACAGGGTCAGACAGAGCTGTCAGGGAGACCCTCCCGTTGAGTCAAGTGGTTCAGAAAGGACCCCCTTGCTTTCTAAACTCCTTCTCTGAGAGGAGTCTGGGTGCAGCTGGATCCAATCCTAGTCCCAGACTTGGTCAATGGTTTATGTCTAAAGGATTATGTATGCGCAATCAACCCTTTATATTACTTAGCTAAGATTTCAAAGTTTAGCATGCTATTAGTCACTTACCGAGACTCTGTTGCGGCAAGGAATCTCTCAACCTCGAGGAGTAGAACCTTAAGCGAGCGTCCTCACAAAAGGGGAGATCCTGGCATGCAGCCCGCTGCCATGCAGGAGAGCTCAAAGGGCTCTTGGGCTGTCCACTATAGAGTAAGATAATTGACCTATAGTCATATTCTCATGGGAACAAAATATCTAGGTCCCCACTCCAGTATTTTGGCTATGTTGCCAGCCATCCCCCAAAGTCCAGGTGCAACTTATCGCCACTGATGTTGTGATGGCCATGATGGCCATGGCCCAAGCAGGAGCTGGGGGGGGTGGGGGGAACAGGGAGAGCACACCTCCACAGCCAGGCAAGATCATGGAGCAGATCCTCCTGGAATCTCTGCTATGATTCTATGATTCTATAACTAAGTATCTGATTTTGGTGCATAAATACAAAATGTGAAAAATTGCTAAGGATAGTGATATTAAAAGGCCTCTCAAAATTTTCAGATGGTGTATAGATTTGAAATGCCTCTCTCCTTAAATGAGTGTAAAAGGGCAGATACTTAGGTGCTCCAAATTCTGCCCTTAATAATACAGTAAGTCTATCTAGATTCATTTGTGGAAATGAGGACAAAATTTGATCCAGGTGACATAATATATTCATTACATTATTAGTACTGTAAATTAAGTAAATCTTCCCTCAATCTGATCTGATATGATGAAGGGAAACATAAGTTAACTTATCAGATGTGTTTGACCTTTTCACTTTTCCAGAAAAGTCTGACAAAATTAGTAGTGAGAGGAAAAATTAAGGTATCAGCTCTCTTCTAAATTTATGATGTCCTATAGGTCAAATTTTCCCTTCGTTATACCAGTGGATCTGGAGAATCTTGCAGATTTATCAAAAAACAGAATTTAGAACTTATTTTTAAATAAGTTAAATTTTAAATAAGTTAAACTTATTTTTAAATAAATTTATTTAAATCAACATATTTCCTTAAATAAAGGATTTTTCCTACATAAAGTATATTATTATTCCATATTCCAGGATTAGCTGTCTTCTACCAGCATTTCTTTTTATCAGGCTGGTATGCAGAAAGATTAAAACAAGTGAAGAAAATAAAAGAATCATTCCTGAGCTCTGCATGTGTTTGAAGTAGTCTCTTAGCGCATTTGAGTTATTCATCACAATACAATGGTTTGTACAACCGTTACAATTCTCTCTCAGGTAGCTAGTTATAGCTACATGATTATATTTCATACTGATGGCAAAAAATTAAAGTATTTCCAGTTTTGAAACTGTATTTACTTTTTTACATAGTTGAGGACTTGGCACTTACCTGATTTCCTCTTATTTCCGAACCTTACAGGTAGCAGCCCTATTATGTTTCCAGCCGAGGAATACGCTACAGGGTATTTCTGTGCAGCCAGGCAGTGCTGCTACTTAAATAATTGCTGTCTTATTTGGAGAATGGAGATATTCCTATTTAATATAGACTTTCCAACAGAAAAAAAGACACAAATGCACAAACTTTTGTCAGGTCACATAATGGAGTCCATCACTGTGATGTTAAATAACTTCAGAAATATTAACCCCTGCTTTGTGATCTTTGGAGGTGAGGGGGCTGAAGCTCTCTTGTGTCAGTACCCCCTCTTTATCTGCAATTATCTCTGAATCCTCTCTCACTCAGATAACCAGCTCTTACCAGCATAAACAGTGTACTGAGCATATGTGGCAATGTTTTGGTAGTGGGGAGAGGAAGGCTGCCTCTGTGGGAAGAGGTCAGAGATTACCCTGTGTCAAACACAGCTAGTTCCAGTTGGCTTCCCAACGGCTCCACTGCAGACCAAAGCTGAGCCAATCGGCAAAGTTTGTGGTGCCTCTGTGATAACATATTTAAGAAAGGGTGGGAAAAAAAATGCTGGATTGAGGAGAAGGGAACAAAAAGTGAGAAACAGCAGAGGGAACACCAAGGTTGGAGCAAGAGCTCAATGGCAGAGCAGATATTCACTGCAGCCTTTGGAGAACTCAAACCAGAGCAGATGGATATTCTTGAAGGTATTGCAGTCCCTGGAAAACCTATGCTGGAGCAGAGAAGGAAGGAGCAACAGAGGGAAAATGCTATGTACTGACCATAACCTTCACTCCCATCTCCATTGTGCTGCTTAGGGGTGGGAGGCAGAGCTGAGGAGTCTGAAGAGGAGTGAAGAAGAGTGTAGGAAAGCGGGGGAGGAATGCTGTTGTTTTTATGTTTGTCTTTTCTTTCCCACTACCTGAATCAGTAATTAAATATTTAATTGGCAATAAATTAAGTTAAATTTCCCCAAGTCCAGTCTGTTTTGCCTGTGACAATAACTGGTAACTAATCTCCTTGTCTTTATCTCAACCCACAAGCTTTCTTGTTCCTGTTTTTCCTGTTTTTCCTGTTTTCTACCCACATCCCGCTGGGGGCAGGGGAGTGAGAGAGCAACTGGGTGGCAGTTTGGCTGCTAGCCAAGGCTAACCCAACACACGTAGATGTATACACAGCATAAGTTCATAATTAAAAAATGCATCTTTGTTTACCTCGCCACTTTATCTCTCATCATTTCAATTAAATTCAATCCCTCAAAATCTGTGAAATCCTAATTTTGTTAACAGAACCTATTTAAATTATTAATATTTTTAAAGGAAAAGCAATAACTATATTATTTGGGTTATATGTAACAGTATGTCAACTAGATGCCACTCTAGTCAATCATAAAGACATTTAGTTATGGGTGAAATAATCCACTACTGCTTCTGTATTGTTCCAAATTAATATTGTAGCCAGTCTTTTGGAGCATTATTTTTGTTAGCTGAGAAATGCTGCTTTTCCCTTCACTGGATACCAGTTGATACAGCTTTAAAATGCTTTTTTAGAACTTTTCAGCTATTTCTCAGAATTTGACTTGTTAGAGCCAAGCTATTATAAATTGTGCCAATTATATTATTGCTGTATTTGCAAAAGTAGTTGAAGTAACTGCAGATTTTTCCAGAGCAATGGAGATCTTGGGAGATGGTAAAAATACTGGTTCTGCTGCTCATTTTCCTTACGCCAGGTGCCTAGAGAGCTAGGGACACCACAATAAGCTGTTGCTGCTGTCAAAGGGAGGTTGCTGTGAAGTTTGTCATGACTGCTGTGAAAGGCTGTCAGCCACTGAGAAGCCTTGGGCCACCTCCAGCTGCACATTTCTGTACATTAGTTATTCACAAGTTTCTGTCTGCAGTCTTATCCATTGCAGCCGAAATAGGCTTTTGCTGGAAGCAATTTGGTGAGGTAGAGCTCGCTCATAAAATCAGAGCTAGAACTTGAAAGCACTATTAAATACTGCCTGCTCCCCACTACTCCTGACCTCTTCAAAGAGCCATACTGTCTTGCTTGGTTTGTCAAGGCTTCCTTCACATTGCATCTGATATAAGGTCAGATCCCCAATGTCCCTATGTCCTTGTCCTATATTGTCCCTATCCCTTGTCCTATATTCCTTGTTATTCCTGTTTCCAGAACTAGTTCATATTTCTTTAGCTGTACAAACAGCTAGTTTAGTTAATGTGTTTGTAGGAAAGTTTTCCCTTGAAGGGTAGTTCAGCACTGGAAAAGGGAAGCCAGAGAGGTGGTGAAATCTCCGTCTTTGGAGGACTTGCCTAAACAAAGCCATGACTGATTTGGTATCCTGTTGCCAATAGACCTACTCCAGTGAAAGGTTGGATTAGATGGGTTCCAGAGGTTCCTTTCAGCTAACACTTCTGGGATAATACTCTGTTGGAGTGGGAGACGGACCCGGAGTAACGATGAGTCTCAATATGAGTATGATCGTTCTCCCTTTATTCAAGTTTTCACAGAGTATATATAGACAGGCAATAATAGCACGCGCTAGTGGAAGCGATACGATTTGCTTACA
>KZ514884.1:0-13611 GCA_002844005.1 Limosa lapponica baueri
GGAGGTAAGGTTCTTATTTTAAGATTTGACTTTATGGGGCTGGGATGTGGCTGAGATTTATCTGGTAACCTTAGGAGCAAATTTCTAATAGCAAGTAGCGTGTTCTTAACAAGGCAGTAACCAACCCAGCCTGAGCATGATGTGCAGGTGCTGCTGGGTTTTTAAGATGTCCATAGGCTTTTGTGCTTGTTAAAGGAAGTGTTGCAAGTTGTCAAGCTGCTGGTGCTGTTTTGAGAGGTGTGATGTGCAGGATCGGCTCAGGGGGCTGCCTGCACAGGACGGCCTGGACCAGCCAAATCCATGTGCGGATCATCCAGGTCTCAAACGAGAAGAGCTTGTTTGAAGTTATCATAGGAATGCCCAGCTAGGACTCACTTTTCCCTCCATGTATATTAATCAATATTGCATTTTATTTGCTATTTTATCATCCTGTCACTTGGTATTATGATGCCCTTCTACAGCTCCTCACAGTCAGCTTGCATTTTTGCAGCCCTAAATAACTCGATATCAGCAACCTTTGCAACCCACCTCTCCCATCCCTCTTCCAGACCATCCACATCCAGCAGCCCAGGCCCTTGCACAGGTCCCCTGGGGCGCTGCCAATAACTTCCCTTCATTGTGGAAACTGACCTTTCGGTCTCACCCTTTCTTTCCGATGTTTCAACCAGTTGTTGGCTCAAGAGACTGCCTGACCTCTCCCCGCAGGACAGCTAAATGTCATTAAGAGCCTTGGGTGAGGAAGTTGCTCTAAGGCCTCCATCCAAGTCAACTCTATCAGCTGGACCATCTCTGTCCTCGTGATTGCTTCAAAGAAAGCTAAGTGTTAGGGAGCATCACTTCCCTCTGTTGAAGTCCACAGACTCTTCCTCTTTACATCATCTTTACCATTCCGCTGTGAGTTTTATCCTCTATTGCATTTTCTACCAGACTTGCTGAGTTTTCACACCCAGTCCCCAGAAACCCTTTTCTAAAATTAGCCCCGTGTTTGCCACCTTCCATCCTCTGCTGCGGACTGAAGCAAAGGTTATCCACTGCAGTTAATGGTTAAGCAATTTTTTTATGTGAGTACTTTTACCCTTGGGTGAGTACCAGCTGATCCTGGACACTTATTACTGTTGGTTTTCTATTTATTTCACAAAGTAGAGGAAGTCGTGTCCTTTACACGTGTTACAATACCCCCTGGTTTGGGTGTGTTAGGAGCTGAGCGAAGGAGGAAGAGAAGGCACAAACCCCTTTATGGGAAGTTCCTTTTAATGAAACCAGCTAATCCAGTCCAACTACCACGCTGTCATGACAGTTTCAGGTGAAAAAAATGCTCCCCCTCCTCCCTCTAGATGGATCTTTTCCTCATTCTCTTTTCTCCAGCCTTCTTCTTTCCTCCTGCATTTCTAGCCATCACTGGGACAAATGAGAAGGGTTAGGAGTTGTCAGGTGGGACAAGACCCACAACCCTTTCCATCCTGTAAGCCCCAGAGCATCATACAAGAGGGCCCAGAGCGGGGTCTGGAGGAGGTTCATCCCCACCCCAAACTGCCCGGAATCCTGAAACATGGACATTCATGTCCGTTGGGTTTTGCTCTCAATGATGTTGTTAGAGCTGCTGCGGCCACGGGCTTCAGCAGCACGTGCAGGTTTGTGTCCACCAGCAAGCCTGAGGTTTGGAGGAGACCCTCCCAGCCATGCCAGCTGGGAGGGCTCACAGTTCAGCGGTCGGATGGGTGAACACCAGCGATGCTGGCAGCGGGGAGGGCTGGCTGAGAAGAAAGGGTAACAGAGCAAAACACCAAAATCAGAGGGTTTTCCGACTTTGAAACCTGAACTGCAGAGCAGCCTTTGGAAGACTTTCCATTCGCTTTCCAAACTCTCAGGCCTGAATGTCATATCATTTGCCCAGCCGTAAATAGCTGTGAATTAAACAGGCTGCACTGCTTTTTTGGCGAACAGATATGTCCGCTAGTGCCGCAGCGTTATCTTCATATCCCACTGGTGTTTGCATTGTAGATCAAGAACTCGAGCTGAGGGTTTGTTTTTTTTTTTTTCCTAAGATTTAAAGAGCTGGCAGAACATTTATTCAGTTGTGCAACCTCCATTCAGAGTATTTCTCAGATCCTGGACATGGGGCTCATTTTTTTGTCCTTTGACAGCCGCTGTAAATCAATAAGGCAGTTGGAGGTCACTTGTAGTCAATCAGTAACCAGCGCCAGTGAAGGGGAAAACACTAAATATTTGGTATAAAAACACAGGCTCTAAACTTGAAGTTGTCACTCAGGGTGACATTTTCACAGAGGTGCCTTCGGAAACCTGGCTCCATCCAGCCTCGGTGTAGATACCCAGCCCGGGCATGATCGTTTCCTGTTAATTATGTACACGGAGAAGCTCACAGCACGTGCACACCGCAGGAATTACAGCAAACTGGGGTGCAAGGAGCTTCAGGTGGAGGAAGTGGGTCTCGTGGTGCAAGGTGCTAATTTGGTGCCAGCTGAATGACTCCTCCTCTTTGCAGGAAGTCATTAGGTGGTGGCTGAAGCCATGCATGACCTTCGTCACAGCCACCTCCCCCAGGAACCCAGACCCGTGGCAGGTGGTAATTCTCACAGGGGTCCCTAATTCCCTTTGAAACAACTGGGAGCTAAGCTCATAAATACCTTTGCCATTTGAATCATATTCCAATGGCGTCATCATCCCTGTTTGCTCCTGGTTCTGGAGCTGGTTGCCCATAAAAACTTCTGCCTGACCTCATCTCAAGCCCCTGCAATGAGAACACACTCCATTTCCTCTTTCCTTTGACCTCAGCTGCTCTGGGCTTTGCGCTGATGCAGGATCCTATCTTTGAGTGATCACACAGCCATCTCTCCGTGTGTGCCAACACGGGGACCTCGCGCCCTGCTGTGCTGTGCATCGGGCCCTGCCGGGACGTGCTCTCGCAGTCCCCCATGCAGAAGCTGCACACCAGCTTTTCTGCTGGGATCTTGTCCCCTGGGCTGGGCAGACGGTTTGCACAATAACCTGTGACTCATTTGGGGATCCATACGCTGGATGGTTTCCATCGAGCTCTGGCTGCAGGGCTTGCAGATTCACGTGTTGCGCTTCTCATCCTCGCTCCAGCCTGGGGAGCGGGCACGCCGTGCTGGTGACAGTGGCTCTGCACTGTCCTCCTGCCCCCCAGAAATGTCCATCCCTGAGCTCCAGGGAGCTCCTGCAGGTCTTGGACCCAGCTAACGTGGCTCTGCTCCCTTGCTGCCCCCCGTGCTGGTGTCTGCGGGAAATGCTGCTTCTCTGGTGTCCGCAGACAGACAAGACCTTTGACAGTGGCCGGTGGCCATGGTCATGTGTCTTTGGAGGTGTCATCCTTCCTCCAGCTCTTCCATGGAGCCTCAAACAGGCACTCTGGCTCCTTCCAAGCCCCCTGTTGTGCAAGGAGAGGAATCAGGCTTTCCCCTTTCTCTCTTTTCTTTCATACATTTGATACAAACTTTAAATACTGGGATTTCCCTCCAGCTTTCTGACAACCTTGGGAGATGCACCCTGGAGAGCAGGATGGAGAACTGAGTGCGTGAGCAACACAAAAGGGATTTTCTGATCAGGAGCCACATGCAAGTGCCTATTAGCCTTGCAAAGGCTTTAATGCCATCCTTCAGCGCCTGGCCCTGTGCGTAGGCTCCCCTCAGGCTGGCTGACTGGTCAGACTTGAATTTTAGGCTTCTTAAGGATTTAATAAGAGGCTGAACTAAAATGCTAGCTTTGAGTGGGGAGCTGAATTCTTCAAGGTCAGGAGGTGGAGAGGCTCGGGGTCAGGGTCAGTCCAGTGCCACGGGGAAGCGTGGTGCTCCCGGGATGGCCAAGGGGTGGGTTTTCCCCCGATGAGCAGGCGAGGGGATGCCCATGCTCCTTCAGCCTCGGGGCAGACATGGTGTTTCTGTGCAGCAGAGCCCCAGGGGGCTCAGAGCATGGCTCATCACTGCCAGTGGGGCTCGTCACTCCCAATGGGGATGGTCACGTGAAATATTTGTCTTCCCTGGGTGACCTGTCACAGTGGGGCTGCTTGCTGGCACTGAGTTTGTCCTGGCCAACAGAACCATCCTGGCCACAGCCTGATCCATAGCAGAGCTGGGACCATGTCTCCATGTGGAGCTGGTGTGGGATGGTGGCTGAGTTTGATGCTGGCCCATGTGTCCCATGGACACCACGGGGCTCGGAAGCAACCTGGCTCTGTAGGTTTGGGCAGGAGCTACACTAGCATGGCCGTATGGTGTCTGTGAGCCAGACTGGCCTGTTCAGTGTCCCCTCACACTGCACCACATTGGAAAAGTGACCCAAAATGTCCTCTGGGATGCCCTGTGCAAGCAAGCCCTCGCACCCCAGCACTGCGTGCCCGCAGGGGGCTGGGAGAGCCCTGCACAGCCCTGGGTCACAGCACAGCACATCGCTCGCACGCTCACATCCCTTTAAGTGCATGCTTCGTTCCCCGGGGTTTCACCAGGAGTGAGAGCTAAGACGGCATTTTAGACCCCAGGCTTAAGAGCTGGAACAGCAGTGAATCGTCTGCTTTTTGCTCTCAGCTACGTTTCCATCCCAGCCCTTCTGGAACAACCGGGTACATGTCTCCCGAGTCACTCCAACACTCCCACACTTGCAAAATCTTTTAGCTTTTGGAAAAGAAGAGCCAAATAAAGCCACTCTTTATTAAACCTTCATCCTCCAATGCCTCTATGTTAGAAACTATGGCAAGAACATGGCACTTCCTACGGCTTCCTTGAAAAATGACAGACGAGCCATCAAAACAGCAGCACTTGCCAGGGATGATCCGGCAGAGGAGGGCAGCAGGGCTGGAGTTTTCTGGTTCCAGAAAACAGTCTTCACAAGAACACAGACAAATATTATGGACCTTTAATTGGAGTTTTTCTCACGTACGTTTAGGAAAGTGCAACAAAAAACTAAGCAGGTGCTTTCTTGGCCAGCAAGTCTGGTCCAGGCTCCTCTCCTGCCCACCCAGCTTCTTCTGAAATTATACAAATAACTGGAGATTTAGATCTATTCTTGTTGCTGGAGCATTTCAGATGTAAGCCCAGACCACTGGGAGGGGAGCCCAGTTCTCCAGCGTGCTGTGGTCTCTGCCCCAAGGCATGTAAAGCCTTCACAGAAACCACAGCGGCCCCATGTTCAGCATTCTTACCCTCACTGTCATTCTTCCTCCCTGCAACAGCAAAATACCCAACGTGTGCAGGCTTTGGGGGCTTTAGAGCCTTCCACATCATGCTGAAGCCCAGCATCTACCTATTTAATCTCCTTCCCCCAGCCCTTACCGTCCCCAGCCCCAGCAGATATCTGCAAAGATGGGTGCCCACCGCCGGGCACCGGCCGCCGTCCTGCCCGTTAGATGGCACCAGGGCACAGCGCTTGCTGTGCCATCCTTCTTCTCCCTCAGACGTGTCTTGACGCCCGTCCAGCCTGGAACCAGCCTTTGGTGCAAGGCTGAAAGCTCTGCAGCATCTCGCTGAGCCCACCCCACAGAGAGCAATGATAAGGCTCGCCGGGCCACGCTTGGCCCCCTCCCCTGCAATGACAGTCCTGAGCGAGGCAGGGTTGCTCCAGGATCAGCCTTTTCTTTATTTAAGGATTTTTTTTTTTGCATAGGCAAATGTTACATTTTTTGGACACACAGATGTTAAAGTGATCAATCCTATGTGTACGCACGCGCTCACACCCACAGCCCGTGCTGTCTTTCCCAGGGTATTTATTCACACGCATATATACAGTGGCAGAAAATGCTTTCTGTGGTTTGAAAGAATGCTCTAAAAGGGTCAATTTGAGAAACGCCTTTAAAGAGTGTCCACTCTGTGCGTCTGTGTCTGTGCGTTTTGGTTTCAGCAGCTTTGTGTCTGTGTAATACAGTCTGCAGACTGTCCATTGCGCTTTTCTAGTTTGAATTTTGTTCTGGCTCCTCTTGCTTTACTCTCTCACCTATAAAACCAGGATTTCTAATGAAAATAAGCAATAAATTGCTGCAAACGCTCAGGTATAACGGATTTTCAAAAGCAAGGCAGCTGGCAGCACACTGCTACCCTTCTGCCTTGGACTTTCTGTGATAGACAATATATTGATTAAACCAAAAATAGGGAAGTGCAATGGAATGAGGGTGTTTGCTGACCTTGTTCTGGTGACAGAGAAGCCATTTCAGGGTGAGACTGTGCTTTGAGCTTCTAGAGGGACCTGTTGTCCTGGGCATAGGATCAAAGGAGTTTTTTTCTCCAGTAAGGATTGCAAGATAGGTAGTAGTTGCCATTTAAAAACATGAGGTACAATCCAAAGAAAACTAGGAAATTTCAATTAAAAGAAGCAAATTCATAATGCATAGATTGGTTGAATGTGCACAATTGTAAATATAGACAATAATTTACAGGCTTTTCTCTTGAAATATTAGTGCTGCTATGAGGAGACAAGAGTGTGACTTACTTACAATGACTTACCATAACATTTCCATACTGTAAATGAGACAGATTAAGTTGACATTATATATTACCTAGTTGTGTACCAATTAACTAAATAAATGCTATGAATTCCGTCATTTACGATGGAAGCTACATAAAAATTGTATAATTACTGCAGTGAGTCATCTAGTTAAATGGCACTCCTATATGGACGAATTGATTTCAATGCAAGATTAATAGCCTTTTGCTGCTGCTTTACGTGCTTGCCAAAGACCATACTACGTTGTCGCTAAGCATCATTAATGGATTAAAATAAGGGTTCTGCATAATTCCTACGGTGTATCTTCAAACAGCTTGTTTAGTTTGTGCACTAGCCTAGCGCTTGTTAGCCCTACGTAACACACGGGTCTGGAAGGCTGACACGTGTGAGGGAGGTTAATGCAATCCTAGGAACTCTTTCAAAAGCTCACAGGTTTTCTTGTGGATGACTTCGCGGAGTTTCCGCACGCGCCGGATGCTGGAGGTCCCCACAAAGCTGTCTGGCTGTAGGACAGCCATGCCGTTGTGGACATCTCCCATGATGATGAGCTGACCATCCACTGTGGTCATGTTGGGACATGGGCAGCTCCAGTCCATGTTCAAAAGCGTGATCTCTAGTGGTTCCTTCCCTAGGAACTTTAATCCCATTTTTTCATCTTTGAGGATCTCCTCCACTGTCACCAGGGCGTGTCCCGAGTCTTGATCTTCGGTCAGCTCTGTTATACGGCCCAGGATAACGAAGTCGCTTTTGCAGAAGCTCGTCACCAGCTTCTGGCGTGGTTTGCACGCTTTGCAGTGTGTGTTCTTTGGGAAGGGACACATCTCTTCGCAGGCCTCCCGGCTCTCAAAGTTGTTCTCGTTGCCTCCACACCCGCCATAAATGAAGGACTGGCACTGCTTTGTCAAGCTGTTATAGGCCCATCTGGGCTCATAGGCTTTGCAGTGACCTTGGAGGGCCGGCAGATTGCAAATGTTGATTGGGCCGTTCATGCACGTTAACATACAGTTCTCGTAGGTCTCAAAGTGGTTGAGGTTGCTGTTACAGTTCCCGTAGATGAAAGTAAAGCAGTTGTTTTTCTTTGCATCATAGTACCACCTGGTCTGCTCTTCCCCACAGTCTTCGCTGTCTGGCTGCTTCAGGCACTCATCGGTTGGAAAATGTGTTTTGTTTTGGGAAGCTTCTTTGGATGTGGGTTCTCCTTTGATGACTGACAAAGGGAAATCAGCCCTGAGAAGGCCACCGCTGTTTTTGGCAGTGCAGGTATAGATGCCTGCGTCTTGGAGCTGGGTGTTGTAGATGACCAGTTGGGCGATGTTGGTGACCACGACGTTCCCTCTGACGTGATTTGGCTTCATAATGACTTTGTCTTTTCCATCGACCTGCTTCTCCCATGTGATTTCTGGCTTGGGTCTCCCTGTAACATCACAGAGGAAGCTGACGGTCTCTCCCACGTAGACTGACTGATGGACAGGGTTGTTCACCAGAGCAGGCGGCAAGATATCAATCACCGTTGTCTCGGAATAGGCAGTAGTAGGGCGAGCTGTTGTTTCTGGTGGGATAGGGCTGGTGTTTGGCCAGGTGAGATGGTACCTGCAGGTGACTACATTGAGTGTAATGCCTTTGATGCAAGCTTCTGCATCCATGTAGCACTTGTTGTAGTAGGTGAGCCCATCGGAGGCACAGGTGAAGCTTGGCTCCTTCTCACATCTGTCCTTGCACTTGCAGACGGGTTGCCCATCCCAGATGTCACACTCTGAGCCTTGCTGGATGCACATGAAGCGGTCACAGGTTGCCTCTTTGGGCATTCCCACTGGTCCTTTTTTCCCCTTGACGTCCATGTACCGAGCCGCCACGCAACTCTTGGTTCCACAGACATTAGGGCAGCACTTCTCAAAGGTCTCGCACTCCTGCAGGGAAAGAAAATAACCCGCTTGTTACTGGGGACAGAGTAAAGTCCTTTTTAGAGACCCAGCAAGCAGAGAGCCCAGAAACTTTCAAGGTGTTAATTCAGGGGACCCGGTCTGCCACAGACGTCTGTGGTCCAAAACTCAGTGTCCCCACTGGCAATGAGCAGAAACACCCCTCCAGCATCTCCCGAGAGGTGTCTAAACACCCTGGAGTTTCTGAAGTGCTTCAGGAGAAGACTCCCAAGAAGGAAAATGCACTTCTGTTTCTTAAACACTAACCTCATCAGAAATCTTTCCTAGAGTCACATGGACTTCTTGACTACCGAACCAACAACCCCCCTTCTGCACTCTCCGAAATGCCTGAGGACAAGCCCTGAGAAACATGAGCGGATGGAAAGTCTTATCATATGGCTGTAGGCAGTAATCCTTCTTATTCTCCACACAAGTATGTAAAGTATTATTTGAATTCCCTGAGACTAACAGCCTGCTCTTGGAGGTGAAACTGCCAAGGATTTGTAATTGTTCACATTGTAGAGGAAATAATAGAATATCTCAAAAGTAAGGAAATTCTTGCTCCAAAAATAATTTTTCTATGGTATTTAGAAAAACAAACACAAAACAGCTCATTATGGCTTCTCTGTCCTATTTTAGTCCTATTTTCAAATGCACCATCACTCTTCTAGTGATTTATTACACCCCGGCTCAGCTACAGTCAGCTCTAAATTGCGGTTAATTTTAGCAGAATTTTCATCTTCTGTGCAGAAAAGGTATTTGATATGTGTGATCACAGCTGCTGTGTTGTTATGGATTGCTTTAAGGGACCATGAACACTGCTACCATGGGGCATACTTCCACCGTGTGTTAAACCTCTGCAACCCCCCTGAAACCCAACGGCTTTCTCCGTTAAGTGAGAACAAAGTGTTTTTCAAGTTACCAAACTAAATAGCCTCCCCTGAGTCCAGTATCCTTTCCTTATTGGGAAAAAGATGACCTAATAACATAACTCTTTCCCCATTTCCAGCGGCACATTACTAGGTTTCAGAAGCAAAGTTAGAAACCAGAACGGGGGACGCTTTCAGCTGAGGCTGAGGAGCGTGGCTTTAGCAAGGCTGGAGGCAGAGCCCTTGGCTGCTTGCGGACCACTCACTCCCTGCGAGGTCCCGGGGCTCTCTGCTGCCACAAGGCAAAAGCCAATATTTTTTAGCCAGTGGCTTCTGGCTTTCAGTTTTTTTGGCCAGTAAATTATTAAAACGACGTCCTCTGCTGCTGCTGCTGGGGTTTTGCAAGTGGTTTAATATTCATTGCTGCACCTGGTAGTTGAAATAAAGGGGGCTTATTTGGGAATGGCAAGAGTACAAACAGCACCTTCATTCATAACACATGGGATCCATCTGAGCAAATCTCTTTGTTTACTTGATGGCCAGCCTTTTTCTCTATTTTTCCCCCCACGCACTCCTTTTAGCAGTGCAGAAACAACATAAACCCAATGACTTTTTTTCTGCCTGGTGCACGTTGCTGTCAGCCTGGTTTGGGCTGCAGGAGCTTTGCTGTTGGACGTGATGTCAGAGGCAGGACGAGCAGGTATTTTCAGATGCCAGCTTGAGCTGGCAGTGCTGACAGGTTGAAAAATGAATTTTAGGGTTGTAAGCTAAGCACATTCTGAGCTGGGAGCATCACAGAGAACATCTGCCTGGTCATTTTAATCATGCCCCTGTTTTGCACTCCAAGCACGCTTTGTGTTTCAAGTGCAGCAAAGGCTGATGCTTTACACGTTAAATCAAATGATTTCATACATGATTCCCCCGGGAATATAAAGCATTGATGATGGTCACCACCACCAAAGAACACAGTGACACTGCTAAAATCCTATGGATTGGCCCCAAGGCATGCTGAGTTCTGGAGTATCAAATTCAGACGTTTCTTTTGACAAGAAAGCAAAGAAAATGATCAAACAGCGCGAGCGCTGTACCCACATCGGCGTAAGTGACAGCTGCCACGCACCTCCCCGCTTAACTGATAACTCATCAAACCTTTTCTATTTCATATAGGTCACGGGTCAATTAAATACGTGCGCTGTCTGCACCGAGCCCTGCGCAGCGCCGGCGCCTTTCCGTCCGCCACAGGAACGGGCTGGGGTGCAAACAAGCCCACCGACAAGCCCCCTCGCCCGCCACGCGGAGAGATAAAAATGCGCATCACTCACCAGATCCGCTTCGCACTCCCTCTTGCAAGTGCTCTGGGCGTCTACCCACAGGTTGGGGTTCATGTCATTGGGGCATATCCCAGCGTGGGAATACCGGATGGGAGGTAGGGCTCTCCCTTTCAGGGAGACCTCCAGAAGCAAGAGGACACTGCTCTTCCCCAGCAAGATCCACATCCACCGAGTGAACAGCACCAACAACATCTCAGAACTTCTCCAGGGCAATGGCAGTGACCGAGCTGGAGGTAGTTCTTGTTTTCCTTGGGGTTGCTTTTTTTTTTTTTTTTTTTTTTTTGGTAAGCCTTAAATTCTCGAGGAACCCAAATGCACCTGACTTCTGTTAAAACTTCAGCAAGCTCCTTTGCTGCCTCTGTTGATAGTGCGATTTGGTCTGGACCTCATTGGATTAAAGGTCCTAGGAAGTTACCCCCTTATTTTAAGAGAAATGCTAATAGTCTGAGCAGAGTTAGCTCTATTTATACCCTGCCTCTGTTAACAAGTCAGAAAAAGTAAACTTGATTTCTTTGACAGGCACACGCTTCCTATGTCCTGGTGGCAGTCAGACAGATTTGTTGCAAGAAAAAAAAGCTGGAAAGAGTTTAAAAGGCTGGAACTGGCACGGTGGGACCCCTGCATGTTTCTGAATGCAGGGAGGCCTTCTTAACCCCTTTAGACCTAAAGTACTTCCCTATGCTAAGAATGGCATTTACTTCTGAAAGAGTACTTGTCTAAATAGCACGGACCCGCGGTCAGGGGATTTCCCCACGGCAAGGGGCTACACAATCACTTGCTAAAAGGAACAAGTAATAGGATTGAAGCAATTAAAGCTAGAATATCATATTTTAACAAAGGAAGTAGGGAAGAAATAACTTATTTAAAACCAGGATCGACAAAGCAGTATGTCTTCATAAATTCTCCCGGGGTTCCTCCGGGCTTTTTTCTTCTCTTTGGTGGGGAGATTTCCAGGATGCTGGGTTTAATGCTGCCTTCCAACCCCACCAGCAAGATGTTAAAAGTGTCCTTGAATTCCTCCACATTTCCTGACCGCCAGATCCCATTGTACAGTGCATTGCTGACCCCTTTAACAGCCACAACAAAAAAATAGTAGAAGTTCAACTCTATGGAAACCTGCATAAAGGAATGTACAGCATTTTTGCATTGGGGGGCGGGGGGGAAATTCAGTCAAGCTGAGTTCCTCGTTCCGTGATTATTACAGCAAGGAGCTGATCCTGCTCATGCTGAACACGTGCCAAAATCCAGAGACGAGTGGCAGAAGCCGGAGTTGCTCAGCACCTTCCAGGATTAGAGCCTTTGGGCTGAGCTGGGATGGATCCTGCACGGTGCTGAGAGCCTCCTGGGAGGACCAGGTAGGACCAGTTTGCATCCCACGTGGGGCTGGGCAGGGCTGGACCAGGCGCTGTGCTTTGGGAGGAGGGATGGCTGAGAATCTGCCCCGTGCCTGGTGCTGGGCAAACCCAACAGACCCCGGTGCAATCAACCCTTGCTTTAGTGAAGTTTTCCATTGGGTTTATTACACAAGGCTTGTTTTTCATGGCTGAGTTTGGGCCGAATTCTCCTCCGAGTGATGACGGCCGCCAACCAGTACAACCAGAAGTGAACTGGGCCACCATACCCCAGGCCATGGGGCTCCTGCTCCTCCCCTGGGGCAAGGCAGTGGGGCACAGTGACCTGCTGATGTTTCCCAAGGATCACCTCCGAAAGGAAGGGAGAGCAACCTGGAGCCCATCTGCCCTCGGCTGTGGCATTTCTGTGGCAACCCAGGCTTATAAAAGAGGCTCTAGCAGCTTTGATTTGTGTGACCGCATTAACGATATGCACAGTATTTGAATTTCATATGACATGCGGAGAGAAGTTGTCCAAATTAGCTATTTATAAGGAGCGAAGTCAACCGCCAGGCAGCAGTTTGCAGTTGATTTATTCTCTCTGAAACTTTAGAAACCTGCATGACACTTGTACAAAGTGCGGCTGTGCGCAAAATGTTTTATTCAATACTTGTTTACAAAGACAAACGCAGCACCCTGTGATGCCTAAAAAAGCCAACCAAAAATGACACATTCCCAAGAGGTACTTAAAATTCTTACAGCTCTATTAACAACAAAATCACATGTATTAGTGGTTCTGTTGACTAAACAAAGACACTTTATATTGTAAAACTGACTACAGATAAGCTTTGAGACCAGCTGTATGTGGGGCTCAAAGAGCGCGGGTGTCCCGGGCGCTGGAGGAGATGCTGTGATGAGTGTGGGGGGTCTCACCCCGACAGCTGCTGTATGAGCAGGGAATTTGCCCTTGGTCCATGGGGTTGCCACCATGTAGCCACGGATAAATCATATTTCCCTGCCATACTGAGTCTTTTTGGGCTGTTTTAGCCCCTTGGTCCATGGTGCTCTTGCAGCCTCCATCTCCTCTCCTGGCGCCAGAAAGTCACCTCCTTGCATGCTTTGGCCATGCTGAGTGAGAGACCCACCAGCATGGGCCCACCCCAGGCGGGACTCCCTTCCAAGGAGGAAGGAATAACATTATCTTGGTCTTTTCCCCCTCCCAGACCAAGGATCCCCTTTGCCCAGAGGCACATTTCAGCTGCGGGGGAGCAGAGTGGGGCTCTGAACAATCAGACACTGGTTTGCATCAGACAGAGGGAGCAGTCTTCTGCTTTTCTATGTCCTTCTCCATCCAGAGGGATATTCTCCTGGGACAGGTAAGTCCGAGCACAGCTTTCTGCTTTCAGCACCCAGATACCATGTTCAGTGTGTGATGGCCAGGATGGTGGAGCTTGAGGGGCAACAGGTTAATAAGTCCGGCGGAAGGAGCAGTTGCACGGGGCAGGAAACTCAGCTGATTTAATTGTGTCCCTATTGCAGGTCAGTGGGGTCGCTCAAGGAAAGGCCATTTGAATGGCTGGATTTGATGTATTGTCACCCCAAACGTCAGGTCAGCACTTGGCACAGCAGAGAGGGGCAGGGACATCCCACAGGAGCTTGGGAAAAAGGACAAAGCAATTATCATTAGTGACAA
>KZ514886.1:0-13638 GCA_002844005.1 Limosa lapponica baueri
ACGGGGAGTACATAGAGCATGTAAGAGTTTACGTAACACAGCCATGAGAACAAACGAAGCAACATTGTGCCCAGCAACTAATACAATACATACAGATAACAAATTCCTTTTAACACGCTCTGGTCAGATCTGTCGTTATCTCAACCCTCCGAGTGCCCCACGTTGGGCGCCAAAAAGGACTGTCGTGGTTTGGGCTCAGATGGCCACAAAGAACCAGGTGGCAGCCGCTCGCACAGATCGAGCCCCCACCGCCGCCACGGCCGGGAGGGGAAAATGGGAAGAAAAAGGCAACACTCGTGGGTTGAGACAAAGGCAATTTAGCAGAACAGCAAGGGGAGCAGGAAACACCACCACCACCGACAGAGGAGTATACAACCACGAGTACGATACCGCCACTCGCCGACCGGACTCGGGACGCCCCCTGACCCCTCTGCTCCCCCGGGGGGACTTCCTGTCCCTCCCCTTCCCCGGCAATCTCAGGCTACCCGCTGGGCATGGCCCAGGCAGGACAGGCAGAGGTATCGGGCGGGCGCCAGATGACACCCTGAGGGCTGGGGAAATGGGCGCGGAGGGGTCGGGCGGGTGACAAGTGGCACCCCGAGAAGTTGGGGGAGTGGCACGGAGGGGTCCAAGCAAGCTGTGAGAGCCAAGATTGCCACCGGGTGCTCTGGGTCTGCACTACTGCTCCCAGCAGGCCGCTAGAGCCAAAATGGCCAGTGGAGGATCTGGGCAAGAACTACCGCTCCCAGCAGGCAGCCAGAGCCAAGATGGCCACCAGACACCCCAGTCCAGTACTAAAACTCCCAGCAGGCCCACCCAGGGACCCAAAATGGCTGCTGCCTCTGGCCGTGACTACTACTCCCAGAAGGCCCTGGCAGCCAAGATGGCCACTGGGGCCCCGGGCCTGGACTACCGCTTTCAGCAGGCCCCGGCAGCCAAGATGGCCAGCACGCGCCTTGGGTCTAGACTACTGCTCCCATCAGGCCTTGGGAGCTGTCCTGGTTTCGGCCAAATTTACCAAAACCAGACTGACAGATTGCCCTTCCACCCCCAAAAAAGAGAGGAGAGGAAGAGATAAGGAGATTTATGAGTTTAGAATGAACTAAACTACTTTAATGAAGAATTAATATTAAAATCAAAAAAAAGAAGAAAATAATGAAAATAGATACAATATATACAAACCCGTTCAAGCTCCCAGGATGACATCACCGGCAGGCACTGGGGAAGTCCCAAACTGGACTCAGTGATTGATGGAAACTGGATTCCAGCTCTGGAGTCAGGAACACACGGATCGGGATCAAAGGCAGATGAACAGACAGAGTCCTCTTTGGACGTCGACCATTGAAGAAAGAGAGTTGATCCTTTGATCCCTCAGCTTTTATACTGAGCATGGGGCAGACGGGATGGAATACCCCAGTTGGTCAGGTTTGGGTCACCTGTCCTGTCCACTCCTCCCCACAGGTGTGACCCCTCTACGCTTTTTCCATTTCCAACCCTCTAACGGGGCAAATAATGAAATTGGCTGACCTTGGTTGTTATAGCAATAAGTATAAGCAAGGGCCTCTCTGCATACCATTCCTTGGCATGAAGTACAAACATTGGTTTTATCACTCTGAGAACGAGCAGTTTTCTCCACAATATGCCATTCATTTCAGAGAGTTAGAGAACGCCTAGCTAAGATGTAAAATTACTGAACAGAAAGTTGGTTCAGTTTTACTTCCAACCGGGACATTCCACCCCTTATTCCGTACTATTTGCATCATGCTCAGCTCACTAATACTTTTATCTATAAAAATCTATACACATACACATATAGATAGATATATGTAAGTCAGTTATGATTTATCTCTACAGACAAAAGTTTAAGTCCTTTTCATAGCAGATCAGATTCTCAGAGTAGGAAAGACGGTGTGAAATTCACTGTGGTTCATGCCCATGGGTAACATGTCTGTCTCAGATAAGGTTTACTGGACACCACTTGATGAATCTGGCTTAGGGCTCATCATTGCAGTGTTATCCTGAAAAACACTTATAGGACACTGTTAGTATTATAAACAACTAACATCATACTCAGAATTAAGCGTTCTCACCCAAGGTCAAATTCCCTTGAGGTACACCTTGAACTTCTCCATTCTTCAGCATCACCCACCAAGTACATCCAGGTTGTTGAGCAAAAACAGGACCATGAAAGGGTTTGCCTTGGCGCAGGGCAGGAAAAACCCATACAGTTTTCTCTAGCATATTCCTTTCATGCACCACAGGGACTTTACTGCCATGGTCTAGTACTACCGCTCCTAGCAAGCCCAGGGACCCAAAATGGCTGCCGGCTGCCTCTTGCCGTGACTACCACTCCCAGAAGGTGCCAAGAGCCAAGATGGCCACCTGGCACCCTTGGTCTGGACTACCGCTCCCAGCAGGCCCTGGCAGCCAAGATGGCTGCCTAGAGCCCCAAACCGTGACTACTGCTCCCAACAGGCCACTCTGCACCCTCCGCAGGTACTACCGTTCCTAGCAGGTCCAGGGACCCAAAATGGCCACCGGCTGCCTCTGGCCGTGACTACTGTTCCCAGAAGGCCCTGGCCAGCCAAGATGGCTGCTGTGTGCCTCAGTCCAGTACTACCAGGCCCAGGGACCCAAAATGGCCACAGGCTGCCTCTGGCTGTGACTTCTGCTCCCAGCAGACAATGGCAGCCAAGATGGCCACCATGTGCTCCTGGGCCATGACTACCGCTCCCAACAAGCTACGGGAGCCAAGATGGCCGCTGTGTGCCGCAGTCCAGTACTACCACTCCTAGGAGGCCAAGAGACCCAAAATGGCCTCTGGCTGCCTCTGGCTGTGACTACTGCTTCCAGAAGACTGCGGCAGCCGAGATGGCTGCCTAGCGCCCCAAAGCATGACTACCGCTCCCAACAGGCTCCAGGAGCCAAAATGGCCACCATGTGCCTTTTGTCAGGTACTACCACTCTCAGCAGGCCCAGGGACCCAAATGCTGCCTCTGGCTCTGACTACCGCTCCCAGAAGGCCCAGAAGAGCCAAGATGGAACCAGGGGCCTTGGGGCGGGAGTACAGATCCAAGCAAGCCGCGAGATCCAAGATGGCCAGCTGGCACCCAGGTCCAGTACTACCACTCCCTGAAGGCCCAGGGACCCAAAATGGCCACTGGCTGCCTCTGGCAATGACTACAGCTTCCAGCAGACGGCAACAGCCAAGACGGCCACCTAGCACCATGGGCCGTGACTACTACTCCCAAAAGGCTCCAGGAGCCAAGATGGTAGATGTGTGTCCCATTCAGGTACTACCACTCCCAGCAGGCACAGGAACCCAAAATGGCCACCAGCTGCCTCTGGCCATGACTACTGCTCCTGGCAGACAGCGAGAGCCAAGATGGCCACCACATGCCCTGCATCTAGACTACTGCTCCCAGCAGGCCTTGGGAGCCAAGATGGCCACCATGAGCCATGGTCAGGTACTACTGCTTCTAGCAGGCCCAGGGACCCAAAATGGCTGCCAGCTGCCTCTGGCAATGACTACCACTCCCAGAATACTCCCAAGAGCCAAGATGGCCACCAAACACCTTGGGCTGGGAATACAGATCCAAGCAAGCCGCAAGACCCAAGATGGCCCTGAGGCGCCCTGGGTCTAGACTACTGCTCCCAGCAGACCGTGGCAGCTAAGATGGCCTCCTAGCGCCCCTGGGCTATGACTATTGCTCCCAACAGGTTTAGGGAGCCAAGATGGCCGCTGTGTGCCCCAATGCGGTACTACTGCTCCCAGAAGCCCAAGGACCCAAAATGGCCACCAGCTGCCTCCTGGATATGACTACAGCTCCCTGAAGGCCCCAGCAGCCAAGATGTCCGCCTAGTGCCCGGGGCCACAACTACCGCTGCAAACAGGCTCCAGGAGCCAAGATGGATGCCGTGCCCCCCAGTTGGGTAATAACTCTCCCAACAGGCTTCAGGAACCTAGATGTTCCCCCTCCACCCTGGTCTGGTACTACCGCTCCCAGCAGACCCAGTGACCCAAAATGTGTGCCGGCCGCCTCTGTCTGTGACTATGGCTCCCAGAAGGCCCCGAGAGCCATCATGGCCGCCAAAGGCCCCAGGCCAGGACTAGAGATCCAAACAAGCTGTGAGAGCCAAGATGGCTGCCTGGCGCCCTGGGTCTGGACTACCGCTCCCAGGAGGCCCCGAGAACCATCATGGCCAGCAAAGGCCCCAGGCCAGGACTAGAGATCCAAACAAGCTGTGAGAGCCAAGATGGCTGCCTGGCGCCCTGGGTCTGGACTACCGCTCCCAGGAGGCCCCGAGAACCATCATGGCCAGCAAAGGCCCCAGGCCAGGACTAGAGAACCCAACAAGTCACGAGAGCCAAGATGGCCACCAGAAGACCTGGGTCTGGACTCCCGCTCCCAGCAGGCCCTGGGAGCCAAGAAGGGCAGAAAGGGCCTGGGCAATAACTACCTCTCCCAGCAGGCTGAGAGAGCCAAGATGGCCGCCATGCACCCTGGATCTAGACTACTTCTCCCAGCATTTCCCTGGAGCCAAGATGGCTGCCAAGCGCTCTGATTGGGTCCTACCGCTCCCAGCAGGCCCAGGGACCCAAAATGTCTTCCAGCTGCCTCTGGCCATAACTACTGCTCCCATAAGGCCCCAAGAGCCAAGATTGCCACCAAAGGCCCCAGGCCGGGACTACAAATCCGAGCAAGCCACAAGAGCCGCAATGGCCACCAGGTCCCCTATGTCTGGACTACTGCTCCCAGCAACCTCCAGGAGCCAAGATGGCCACCTAGCACCCCTGGACCACGACTACCATTCCCAACTGGCTCTGGGAGACAAGATGGCTGCTGTGCACCCTCATCCAGTATCACGGCTCCTAGCAGGCCCAGGGACCCAAAATGGCCACCGGCTGCGTCTGGCCATAACTACCACTCCCAGAAGGCCCCGGCCAGCCAAGATGGCCCCATAGCACTAGAGGCCCTCCCAACAGGCCGTGAAAGCCAAGATGGCTGCTGTGCACCCCAGTATGGTACTACTGCTCCCAACCAGCCTGGGGACCCAAAATGGCTGCCAGATGCCTTTGGCCTTGACTACCATTCCCAGAAGGACCCAAGAGCCAAGATGGCCGCCAAAGACACCAGGCCAGTACTACAGATCCCAGCAAGCTGCTGGAGTCAAGATGGCCACCAGGGGCTCTGGGTCTAGATTACTGCTCCCAGCAGACTGCGACAGCCAAGATGGCCACCCTGCGCCCCTGGGCAAAGACTACCACTCCCAACAGGTCCCCAAAATGGCTGCCAGGGGCTCTGGTCCAGTAGTACTGCTCCCAGCAGGCCCTGGGAGGCAAGATGTCTACCAGCAGCCCCAGGGCGAAGACTACTGCTCCCAGCAGGCCCCCGGAGCGAAGATAGGCCGCTGGGTGCCCCACGCAGGGATTCCAGCTCCCATTGGCTTTGGGAGGCCAGATGGCTGCCAGGGGCCCCGGGCTGGGACTACCACTCCCAGCAGGCCCAGGTGTGGTGGTGTGCTCTCCCTGTTTTGCTTCCCCCCACCCCCGACTCCTGCTCGGGCCTTGGCCACCATGGCCATCACAGCATCAGCTGTGAGAACTTGCACCTGGACTTTGGGGGATGGCTGGCAACATCGTCAAAATACTGTCTGGAGTGGGGACCTAGAAATTTTGTTCCCATGAGAATATGACCATAGGTCAATTATCTCACTGTATAAATAGTGGACAGCCCAAGAGCCCTTGGAGCTCTCCTGTATGGCAGCGGGCTGCACGCCAGGATCTCCCCTTTTGTGAGGACGCTCGCTTAAGGTTCTTCTCCTCGAGGTTGAGAGATTCCTTGCCGCAACAGATTCTCGGTAAGTGACTAATAGCATGCTAAACTTTGAAATCTTAGCTAAGTAATGGAAAGGATTGATTGCGCATATATAATCCTTTAGACATAAACCATTGACCAAGTCTGGGACTAGGACTGGATCCAGTCACACCCAGACTCCTCTCTGAGAAGGAGTTTAGAAAGCAAGGGGGTCCTTTCTGAACCTCCTGACTCAACGGAAGGATCTCCCTGACAGCTTCTCTGACCCTGTCCTCTGGGCAGTAAATCACAGAGTGTACCTTGACATCGAATCTCGTAAAACACTATCACATTTACTACTGGTTTTATCACACTTACTACTGATTTTGTTAAATCACTGTTTCACCTTAATAAATATTTGACTACTTCACTCTAACTAGTGAAGTTAATCACTCCGTCCGCAGCACCAGGAAGCCAGGATTGCTGCTGGGTCCCCCTAGCTGGGACTACAGCTCCTAGCTGGCTCCAGGAGCCAGCATGGCCGCTGGAGGCCCTGGGCCAGGACTCCCGCTCTCAGAAGGCTCCGGGAGGTAACATGGCTGCCGGGGGCCCTGGGCTTGGCCATGATCACAGGTACATAACTGGTGACCACAAGGACCCACGGTTGTCCACGGGGACATCATGAGTTGCCTCAGGGACCTCACTGGTGGCCATGGGGACTTCCCTGGCCTAAGGGGATCGACGAGTGGTGACAGGGACCTCACTCATTTCCACAGGACATCACTAGTCACCACATGAACCTCAGTTGTGGCCACAGGGACCTCACTGGTAGCCACAGGGACCCCCAGGTGGCCACTGGAACCTCCATGGTGGCCACGGGGACATCACTGATTGCCATGGGGATCTTGCTGGTATCCAAGGGAACCACAGGAGGCAACAGGGACCTCACTGGTGGCTGCAGGGACCTCGCTAGTGGCCACAGGGACATCACTAGTTTCCACAGGGACCCCCAGGTGGCCACGGGGACATCACTGGTGGCTTTGGCAACCTCACTGGTGGCAATTGGGACCTCTCTGGTGTCTACAGGGACCCACGTGTTGCCACAGGGACCTTGCTGGTAACAACAGGAACCCCAAGGTGGCCACGGGGACATCATGGGTGGCCACCGGGACTTCACTGGTGGCCACCAGAAATGTCCCGGGGAAACCAGTGAGGTCCCCATGGACACAAGTGATGTCCCTGTAGCCACCGGCGAGGTCCCTGTAGCAACCCATGAGGTCCATGTAGCAACCCAGGGGTTCCAGTTGCTACCAGTGATGTCCCCATGGACACCAGCAAGGTTCCTGTGGGCACCAGCAAGGTTCCTGTGGCCACCAGTGAGGTCCCGGTGGCCATCAGATATGCTGTAGGGGCCACAAGTGAGGTCCCCTTGGCCACCAGTGAAGTCCCTGAGGCCACCCATGGCTTACCATGGCAACCAAGGGGGTCCCTGTGGCAATCTATGAGTCTTTGTGGCCACCAGCAAGGTTTCCGTGGCCACTAGCGAGGTCTTTTGGGCTACCTGTGGGTCCCCGTGGCCACCAGTGAGGTTACCATTGCCACTAGTGAGCTCCCCATTGCCACCAGTGAGGTCCCCATGGCCACCCAGAATTATCCGTGGCCACCAGTAATGTCCCCTTGGCCGCCAGTGAGGTCCTCATGGCCACCAGTGAGGTACCTGTGTCCACCAGCAAGGACTCTGTGTCCACCAGCGAGGACTCTGTGTCCACTAGTGAGGTCCCTTTGGCCCCACGCAAGTTCTCAGTGGCCACCATTGAGGACCCTGTGGCCACCAGTGATGTCTCCATGGCCACAAGCAATGTCCACGTGGCTTCCAGTGAGGTCCCTTTTGTCACCTGTGGGTCTTGGTGGCCACCAGCAAGGTCCCATGCCCACCAGGGATGTCCCCGTGGCAACCAGTGAGGTCCCCGTGGCCACCAGTGATGCCTCCATGGCCACATGTGGGTCCCTGTGAACATCAGTGATGTTCCCATGGCCATCAGTGAGGTCCCTATGGCCACCAGTTTGGTCTCCATGGCCAGCAGTCATTTGCACGTGGTCACCAGCGAGGTTCCTGTGGCCACCCATGGCTCCCTGTGACAACTTTGGGGTCTGCTTGGCCACCAGTGAGGTCCCCGTGGCCACCAGTGATGTCTCCGTTGCCACCAGCAATGACCCCGTGGCCACCAGCGAGGTTCCTCTAGACACCAATGAGGTCCCTGCAGCCACCAGTGACGTCTCCATGGCCCACCACCAAGGCCACATGGCAACCAGCAAGGTTCTGGTGGACACCAGCGATGTCTGCATGGCACCAATGAGGTCCCTGTGGCCACCTGTGGGTCCCCATGGTCACCACCGAGGTCCCTGTGGCAACCAGCGAGGTCACCATGGTTCACCAGAGAGGCCCACCTATGATGTCACCATGGCCACAAGTGATGTTCCTGTGGCCACCAGCGAGGTCCCCTTGGCCACTTGCAAGGTCCCCATGGCCACCAGTTAGGTCCCTGTGGCCACAAATGAGGTCCCCGTAGCCACCAGCAATATCCCTGTGGCCATCACTATGGTCCCTGTGGCCACCCGTGGGTCCCCGTGGCCACCAGTGAGGTCTCCATTGCCACTAGGTATGTTCCTGTGGCAACCACTGTAGTCTTTGTGGCCACATGTGAGGTTCCAGGGGCCACAAATGAGGACCCTTGGACACCAGTGAAGTCCCTGTGGCCAACATTGCCGCCCCTGTCTCTGTGGCCAGAAGTCAGTTCCCTGTGGCCACCAGTAAGGTCCCTGTTGCCACCCATGGGTCACCATGGCCACCACTGAGGTCCCCGTGGCCACCAGTTATGTCTCCGTGGCCATCAGCAAGGTTGCCGTGGTTCACCAGGGAGGTCCACGTGGCCACATGTGATGTCACTGTGGCCACCAGCAAGGTCCTGCTGTCCACCAGTGAAGTCCCTGTGGCCACCAGCGAGGTCCCCGTGGCCACCAGTGAGGTCCTCGTAGCAACCAGGGAAATCCCCATTGGAATCCAGGGCCCAGTGAGCACCAGTGAAGTCCTCGTTCCTGTCTGGGTGCCCCCGTGGCAACCCGTCAGTCCCCATGGCCACCAGTGAGGTTTCAGGGGCCACCAGTGAGGTCCCAGGAGAAACAAGTGATGTCCCTGTGGCCACTATTGAGTTCCCAGTGGGCACCAGTGATGTCCCCATTGCCACCAGTGACATCTCCATGGCTACCACTGAGGTCCCTGTGGCCACCAGCAAGGTTCCCGTGGCCACAAGCGATGTCCCCGTGGCCACCAGTGAGGTCCCTGTGGTTCAACACTGAGGTCTACGTGGCCACCTGTGATGTCACTGTGGCCACTAGCGAGGTCCCAATGGCCACCAGCAAGGTTCCTGTGGCCACTGGTGATGTCTCCATGGCCATCAGTCAGTTTCCCATGACCACTGGTGAGATTCCTGTGGCCACCCGTGGGTCCCCATGGCCACCACCGAAGTCTCCATTGCCATTAGTAAGGTTTTGGTGGCCACAAGCAAGGTCCCCGTTGCCACCAGTGAGGTTCCCGTGGACATCTGTGGGGTCCCTGTGGCCACCAGTGATGTCTCCATGACCTTCAGCAAGATCCCCGTGGCCACCAGCAAGCTTCCCATGGGCACTAGTGAGCTTCCCATGGCCACCAGTAAGGTGCCAGTGGCCACCAGCAAGGTCCCTATGGTAATCAGACATGCTGCAGGGGCAATAAGTGAGGTCCCCATGGCCACCAGTGAGGTCCCTGTGGCCACCCGTGGCTCACCATGGCAACTTAGGGGGTCCCCGTGGCAAGAAAGAAAAGAAAATTTTTCTTTATTGTAAGAAAAATTAAGATACTGATTTTGCAAAGGAACAGCCTGGCCAGTTTTTGCAGAAAAAGGGAATGATCAGCAACGCAAAAGCTTCCCAGGGACATGCAAGAATGCTCATCTCTTAGACAAAGGAGAAACCAGCCTATGCCGGAACGGGGTTTAACGGGAGGATGAACGTTTAACTGAGACCGGCAAACTTGAGCAGTATTACCAAAGAAGGGAATAAATAAATGAGTGAAGTAATTGATACAGGCGGAGTGATGGGGAGAAGTAAAGAGGAGCGGGACAAAGGGAAGGAGTCTTAGGCGTCTCTGATGGGCTGTAACCTCTGGAGTACCCAGCCAGTGGGGAAACAGAGGAGGGAAATTTTGGCCGGGAATAGGGGATAAAAACAAAATGCGCCAAAACCCGGTGTGCCTGCTTGCCGGGTCACCCGTTCTTGCAAGAATGTTTAAATAAAATGTGCTTTGTATTAATCATGGCCTGAGCTGCTGTTGTTGGACACGGAGTGTTTCTCGCATGGCCATGCCCGCCTGTGCCCCTTGCGGCGGGTAGGGGGTGACCCCCTGTTCATCCCTGGAGCATGCTGGGAGCTGCCTTGTCCCAGCTGCCATGTTGGTCTTGGAAGGCGCAGTGTCTGCTCCAGGGGCCGCCTGGCTGAGGTGAGGGTTGGGGCCACCCGCGGAGCTCCAAAGCACCCGGTGCGATGGGGTCCTGGTCAGCTGGAGCCGGGCCTGGCCAGGGCAGCCCTGGGAGGGGAAGGGGCCGTAGACAGACCCCCCCCCCAGGTAGAGGCACCGGGCACCCCAGCTCCCACAGCCCTCCCAGAATTTCCAGTCACTACTGTGGTGGGAGTAGTGTGGTTTTTTGTTAACTCTTACAGGGCTCTCCTGGTTTGAGGTAAAACACAAGCAAGTTTCTTTTAAAAAAATTTATTTTTCAGCTAAGCCTCTCCTTACAAACTGGACTCTGAAATCAATGGCGTATCGGTCAGACATTGTTTGCTCCCAGAGCTGTAAGTCCTGATTGTTTGTAATTTATGTAAAGGAATGGTACTCTCAGAGGGTCCCGCTTATACTTTTTGCTATCGCAGGCAAGGCCGGCTCACGTTGTTATTTGTCCCACTGGATGCTGGACACGGAAAAGCACAGCGGGGTGGTACCTGCGGGGAGGAGGGGACAGGAGAGGTGACCCCAGACTGACCAAGGGGGGTGTCCATCTGCCCCACTCTTCAGTGTAAAAGCTGAGGGATCCCAGAGTCAGCTCTTTCTTCAATGGCCAGTGTCCGAGGAGGAGTCTGTCGGTTTGTCTGCCTTTGATCCCGACCCATGTGTTCCCGAATCCAGAGCTGGAATCCAGAGCCCGTCTGCCGCTGAGTCCAGTCTGGGACTTCCCCAGTGCTGCCAGTGACATCATCCTGGGAGCTCCTTACAGTTTTGTATATATCATCTATATTTCATTACTATCTTACTGATATTATATTTTTATTATTAATATTTCATTAAAGTAGTTTTAGTTTTCTTTTCAACCCATAAGTCTCTCTCCTTTATTCTCTCTCCCTTTTCTTTTGGGAGAGATGTCAGAGAGAGCTCCTGTCGACTGTTTCGTGGCCAGACCAGCCCACACCAGGAGGGGTTTACTGGCGCCCAGCGTTGGCTACAGCTCCCCTGTCCAGGGACCGGGCATGTTCAGCTGCCTTGGAAAATCACCAGCCGAATTATTACAGTTCAAGCCTTGTTTCCTGTGCTAGAAAACGCTTCATTTTTAAATAAGTCTCTGCGTCGGCACGATCCTGACACTGAGGACGGTTTCCCGCCGGGGGCGGCCTGATGGGTGGAGGCCCTGCCGTCTCCCCGCAGGGCTGGGCCAGCGGATCTCCAGCTGCCCCCAGCCCCATGGGAGCCCCCCAGGCTGCGCCATGGGGCAGGGGGGGACAAACCTTCTGGCTTCTGAGCTGGAGTCGGGGAATTCACTGGATCTGGGGGGGCGGGGGGGGGGGGGGGGGGGTGCTTGTGCATGGAACTCTCTGTTCACATAAGGGTTCCTGGGGAGAGATGGGGGTTGGGGTTTTGGAGAGGGCTTCAGGGGAGGCTCGAGGGGTGAGGGAGTGCAGAGGGGGATCAGTGGTGGTGCATGAGGGTGTTCACACGAGGGCTCACCAAAGATTCACGTGAGAATTTGCACGAGGCCTTGCACAAGGGTTTTTGGTAGGCTGGAAGACTGGGGGTGCAGGAGGGGGCTGAGGTGAGGTTTAGGGGGTGGGGGAGGGTGTGGATGTTGTGCCAGGAGATTTTGTACAAGGGTTTGCACAAAGGTTTGTAGGGGGCTGGGGAAGTGGGGGTCAGGGGAGGGGTTGAGGGGGGTCAGGGGTGGAAACAAAGAACCAGGCAGCCGCTCTCTCGCTCCCCCACCACCATGAAGGGAGAATTGGAAGAAAAAGGCAAAACCGATGGGTTGAGCCAAAAGCTGTTTCACAGAAGAGCAAAGGGAACAGGAAAACACCAGCTCCACCACCGAGAGTGCCATGCACAAGCGACTATGATCACTGCACTCACCAATCCCCTCCCCGACTCCCACCTCCCCGTCCCCGCCCCCCCCGGCACAGCTGATGTGGGATGGAATCCCTGTGTCCCTGCCAGAGCCGGGGGAGAATTACCCCTGTCCCTGCTGAACCAGGACAGTGCTGCACGAGAGGGCTCGCACAAGGCTTCACGTGAGCATTTGGGGGGATGAAGGGGGAGGGGGGTAGCAGCTTGGATATGGACAGGATTTTGCAAGGGGATTCACATGAGGCCTCGCACGAGGGTTTGCACGAGGGTTATTCAGGGGTTGGGTGAATACGGGGGGTGGAGGAGGGGTTGGCGGGGGACTGGGGCGCAGGGGGGTGGATGCTGGTGCTTGGTGGGCACTCACACGAGGGTTTGCACGAGGGTGTGGTAAAGTTTGGTGGGTTTGTGGTGGTTTTTTGGGTTTTTTTTCTTTTTTTTTCAATCCTGACTGTAGCATCTGGTAGTTGTAAGAAAAGTGAAATCCATAGTTACTGGAAGAGTGGGGTTTTTTTCAGGTTTTAGCTCAAAGACACCACTCTGGTAGTATGAGAATTAATTTCATAGTTAAATAAATAAAAAAGCAATTTGCTATGTGTTGTTATGAGATTATCTCAGTCTTCCCAAATGTTGGCCATGTCTAAGCAGGGGGATGTTCAGCAGAGTTTAAGTCACTAAAGAGGATTAAGTTACAACAATACAAGTGCAATTTATCTCTAAGTGGAAGCAACTTATGTTTAATGCTCTTTAATAAATGCTCCAGTTGACTTCACATCTTAAAGTTATTTTCCTTGTCTTTCTTTGAGACTTTTCTTGTCTTAAAATAGGAGATCTCTCTGCTTAACTGTATGGTCAGAACTGTTAGGGAGGGCTTTTTGACAGGACCGACCCAACCCAATCTTACTGCTTCCTCCTGGTTGCTGGTGGCACCAGGGCTGGCTTGACCAAGTGTTTTTAGAGTGCCTGCTTCCATAGCATTACTGTAGATTGTCATTAGTCCCAGCAGGGAGTCATGATTCCCAGTCTTACTGCTTCATGGTACTATAACTGTGGGGTCAAAGGGCTTTTGAAGTTTGAGGGGGTTTGCTTATTTATTTTAGTGTGACCATGGTTTTTTTGTATTATCTAAAATCTTCTGGGTCTGTCCTTCTTCTAATGCAATAATAGAGCTTACTAATTTGTGTGCATTTACAGTCTTTCAAAATGGTTTCTTCCAAGCTTCTTTCAACAGTCTTCATCCCTAGTGAGATCTCTTCCAGGAAATATAAGGATAGGCACACTGATGTCACTGTGAGCTGGTATCCTCTCCCTCACATGGAAGGGTTTAACAGAAGTTTGTGCTCCCCTCTCTTCTTCATTGGCAAAGCCCCACCACTCTTCACTGTTTTCATCCCTACTTATAAGCTATTCTGTTCTAAAATA
>KZ514907.1:0-13565 GCA_002844005.1 Limosa lapponica baueri
AGTGGTTAATTTTACTGGACAGTTATGAAATTTTTAAGCCAAATTCTGGCCTGAAAAAACACCCATGTCCACGTCTGTTTTGGGGCAGGGCAGTAAGAGGGAAAGACTGTGCCCTGTCAGCGCTTTGGCTCCAGTTAAAGGCAATGATTTATCCACTGCTTGATGGCACTGCCAAAAGAAAACGTGGAGAGCTCAGACACGTGAATCTCCTGCAGTTTTCAACGCCCAGCCCAAGCAGGGTGCCTGTCCTTACGGAGTGGGCAATCCCCACAAGACCCAGGTGCTGCGCGGCGATGCCCATCCCAGGAACCTCAAGCCCATCCCGGGGGTCCCTGGGCAAATAACAGCCTCCAGGCGCTTCTCAGTCCTGCTTGAATTATTGGAGCAAAAGGGCTCAAGACCTACTGCTTTGTTTGGCATTTGCTATTTTATTCTTTGTCTATTGGGCAGATGTGATTGCAGCTTCTGGCTTGCTTGTGATAATGAAAACCAGGCTGCAGGCACAGCCATGTCCGTGCTTCACGGTCGCATGTGCAAGAAACCCCAGCTAACATGAGGACGGGCTTGGTATGGACAGCCATGGACATGGCTTCTCCATCAGTCTCCGGCAATGGTCTCCCTAGTCAAGCACCAAGCAAAGCAAAGAAAAAAGAACCACCACTGTTTTACCTTTTTCCCTTGGATGCCGGGCTCACCCTTCAACAGCAACACACATGGAGAAGAAAGAAGTTTAAGGACATAACAGAAAATAAGAACAGTTGTAAGGATACTCAAAATTAATTGTAAAGTTAAAATACTTGGGATATGTTGATCTTCTTTATCCCACCCCCCCCCAACGTAAGAAAGCATGTTCCCACAGCACACCAGCTTCCAGCCCCTTGTCAAGGTTTTAACATGGAAAATGGTTGTGCTTTCTGTGTAGGTGACACGTTCAGACAGACATTTGCAGCTCCAAGTCAATGGCTAATTTGATACCTTAGAAAGTCTATATCTGATCAATACAGATGAGTACAAGTCCAGTGTGAAATATGTATTCTCATCTCCACACCCCCTACGCAGCAGTATTTCGAGGATTCGTGTTAAAATTAGACAGATAAGTTTATAAATACTTATTACCCACCTTCGGTCCTGGAGGTCCCCTGGCCCCCTGTTGAATATAAGAGCAGTTGGTATATTTGTATGACGATAGAGTATAACAGGATAAAAACATTTTCAAGAGTACTTCAATTCACATGAAAAAAAAGACACAGATGCCAATTTCCCTTACAAATACAGCTGTAAGTTCTCTGTGCTCCCAGTAAATAATAACTATTCTTTTGTGGCTTGTATATTTTAATGTATAATAAGCACTTTTTAAACCCAACCTCGGCCTTAGTGAACTGGAGGTACAATGCCAGGAGGCTTCAGAGGGGCAGAAGACAGGATACAGGAGCAGCACATCCCTTTGGAGAAGCCCAAGGGGAAAAGACTGGCCCCTTTTCTCCCCAGGGCACAGGTACCCCTGGACAAACATCATTTTAGGGCATCCATAATTTCCCATGGGTTTTCCCATAAGCAATGACACAAAGCCACTTGCTGCAGTGAGCTGAAGAGCAATGCAGAGCAAGCTGGGTGAGGGACACACACACACATGCCGCTGGACAATACTAACCACGAGGCCGTCCTCTCCCGGCTCGCCTTTGAAACCCTGCAAAAATAAAAAGGCCAACATCGAAACTATTATCCCTCATTCTCCAAAACGCTCAGCGATAATTAGGACATTCAGTAGTATTGTGTTGCAGCCTATTTTTTTATTAAATGAATTGCCAGTGAGCTAGAGATTTGCAACAGGTCATCCGAAGGCTACAGATCAGAGAAGAGATCTCCTCTGGGCTCTCCGAGTTACTACCAGCACCCATAAATACATACTCCAGGTCCAGCTCTTTGCTCCAAAACTGAAGATGGAAGGTCCTCTCCTGCTCCCTTGGCCCCACACCCCAAATCTTTGCTGTATGAGCGGTGTCATGGTTTGGTTGGCCACCAGAGCCCAATGGCTGGCCCAGGATGGGGACCCAGCACTTGGCATGGCAGCACCAGGGAAGGGGACACCCTTCACCCTCCTCTCCCTCGCAGGGGTGGGAACTGCCCAGCATGTGCTCGCTGCACATCTCCCGTCCTTACAGGGGGGCCTGGAGGTCCTCTTGGGCCATCTTTTCCTGTGTCACCAGGAGGCCCCCGGGCACCTGGGGGTCCTGGTGGACCAGGGGGGCCAGTGGCTCCATCTTGACCTTGATCGCCCTGGAAGAAGTTCACACAGACATGGTGAGATGAAGCGGCGTTGGCAAGCGGTGGCCATGACACATGCACTGCATCCCTGAGCCATTCCAGAAGAATTTAATTGCAGCTGCCAATTGGGAAGGCTGGGAGCTCACGGCCACTTCATGCCCTTTGGGTCTGGTTCCTTAACCAGGATTTTGCTCAACACCTTCCAACGAGTTTTTATCTCGTTAAGCCCTTGCCCAGTGACTGTCTGCATGGAAACCACCAATTCGGCAGCACCCAGAAATAACCCAGACCCAACAACATGCTGGCATGGAGCATGCACACGCTTCCATAGCTTAGTGCACCACACACCCCCCCAAAAAAAGTAGCACTTAGTAGTATTCTTTAAATACAGCCACGGTCATACATCAACATCCAGTGTAGCTCACACCCTTGGATGCAAAGGAAAAAGCAGCAGCTGTATCTCGGTGTGACTGTGAAGGGTTGGTGGGTGCCTGCTCTGGAGGGGAGCACCCCATGGGGCTCCACCACCCAGTTATCTGCTCCCGACCCACCACTGGCCAACGCAGCCCAGCCCCGGGGCTGTGGCCGGTCACATCCATGCGGCTGCACAATGGAAAGCCTCACGGAAAGGCCATCTCATAAATCTTTTAGCAACATCTGGAAGGGTTACCACTGAGGCAGTACGAGGACTGTGTTTAATATGTGGTCCACCCTCAAATCAGGGACAAGTGTGGGATTTTCAGAAGTCCTTAAGTGACTTCGCAGCACAAATCCCCCGGCCTTTCAACAAGATGTGTGCTCCTAAATCTCTTGCATGGTTTTTAAAAAAATCCTGTTGCAAATGCTGAACACTGCATGCAATTAGGTCAAGTCAAGAGTCTCCCACTGAATTTTGCCTAATTAAAACGTCACGCTGAGAGTAGGAGGATTTAGAAAATCCCAGTTTTAATGCATTTTATTTTACAACACCAGCACTGTTCACATGAACATTCATAGGACTCTGCCGCTTGATTCCCAGTTCTCACAAAGGACCAAATGCTAAAACCCATCGCTTTTACATCTCTCTGCTTTGACAAAACTCTCCCTAAATTCCAATGGGATTTCACTCAAGCGTGGTTTCAACAAGCACCTCTGAACGTAGCCACAGTAGCAACAACTTAAAATAGCAATAGCACACAATCAGCCAGAAAGAAATAAAAGCAATAAAAAGAATCACAGCAAACCAGCAGCCACAGACCCCACGCGTCTACCTTGAGCACTCGCCGGCTAAAGACAAGCTGATCGTTAGCCAGAAATCCATGATTGAGCCGGGGAAAAACCATCTAGGCAGGTAAAGTGGGAGGCGGGAGAGGGAAGAGCAAGAATTTAAGATGAAAGCACAGCAGAAGAGCAAGTTTTAAAGGCTGTAACAACATATAACAATTTTTCCTTCATAATTAATTGATGCACGAGGAAGAAATAATCTAGGTAACCAGCAGTGGTGGTTTTAACGTTGTGGATTCATTGGAGCTTGGTAAGCAGTAAATGGAGGAAAACAAGTATCTCTTCATTACTTTGCTGCACAATAGGACATTCAAAGCAGCTGGGGTACAGAGGATTCCCCTACTGCAGGGCTTTCTGCAGAATAAAGAGCATTATTCCAGTAAATCCCACAGGGGATATATCCCAGCATTTCTCCCGAGACCAAATATTATAATTTTTTTTCAGGGGCTAAAATGAATACTGATGTATTCCCCAGCCTGCAAAATGCAGATAAATCTCTCAGATTTACATGATGCAAAAACAATGTATTCAGACCGTGTCAGTAGTCATTGCTATTGTCTTTTAGCCTTCCCACTTATCTATCTAGGGAGAAGCAGTAAGACATTTCCTTTCTCAGGACACTGCTTGCGTCTCCCTTTCCCCATCCATCCCTGCACATGCCCACAGGATGACCCAAGGGATGCAGCAAAGCTGCGAGAAGCCCCGTGGGAACACACAGCACATCCTCCTTGAGGATTCTGGAAGATTTCTAAGGAACCAGCCGCTTGTCCAAATTGCTCAGGGAGCTCTTAAACCTTTCATACAAATAACAGATAACTCCAAACCTCAATTTTGGGGTAAATATTGCATAGGCAAGCCCACCTCCTGCCCAGCCTCCCAGGACAGGCTTAGCAGCAGGCACGCACAGGTACATTGAGCACTCTAACACAGTCATCTCAGAAAGGGGGGGGAAAAGCAAAGCCAGATTAAAAAACAAAAAACAACTAATCAACCCTGGAAAATAAACCCCTCCCCCAGTAATTTTTCTTTCAAGCTGTGGAGAGAAGCTTTAGCTCAGCCCTTGCTTGAGTACAGCCGTTTTTGGGGAGGAACAATGCTGAAATCCTGAGATTTTCAAAAACCAAGACGATGCCACATTGAAATTAATGGGGACACAGAGCCCTTGCGCTCAGCCAGGCCCTCCAGAGACTAGAGAAACCACCAGAAAGGCTCTACTGAGACCAAAGGGGTTTGTGGTAGACACAAAGGACCTAGTTTTATGGCTTCTTATGGGCATGAAGATACACAAGAGAATTAAGTGGGATTTTTAGAAAAGCCCAAGGAGCAAGACAGGAACTGAAACTTTTTTCTTACCCCTCAGACTGTGGAGCACCATCCAAGTACACATCTCCCAAGCCCAGCCCTACCTGTTTCCATGGGAAATGACAATTTGCATTTGCTTGGAGGCCAAACACGCCGTATCCTACCAAATCCAGCCGTCGCACGTTTAATTTTAAACCATTCCTGTTAATGATGGGACCGCGAATGGTGAACAGCCCCGAGGGCTATTAAATACAGAGGCACCATCTCTGGCCCAAGAAACATTCAGGGCATGGATTCAGGTTCCAGGAGAGCAGTTAAGTGCCACGGAGTTAAACATTCCTGCTCCACATTCACACTCTCCCAGTGTGTCTGGTCACGAGGCACTGGCCACAATCATGTCTTAGAGCACAGAAACCTCGAATGCTGGCAATTTCCAGCTTAACAGTACTTGATTTAGCCATTTCAACATAATGCTCCAAAATAAGACCAAAATAAAAATAAAAAAAGACCAAAATAAAAGTATTCATAGGTGTCTCTGTCGATGATCGCTGTGAGCTCTGCAGGACACTTTCCGTACTGAGCTTGTACCTGCAACGTGAGCTTGGCAAACGCTTTTTGCAGAAAGTAAGAGAGAAAAAGCTACTTTTCTATCTGCAGCCAAAACTCCAGCCCGTCGCTACAGAGCCAGCTCAGCCACGCCAGCGATTAGTCCCCCAGCAGCTCCGGAGACAGGTGCAGACGTTACTGCTGCCATCCCCATCGGCGCTGGCTGTTGAGCAGGAACGTGCTGCCGCTGGAGACAAGAGCATTTCTCTCACAAGTTGAAGCCCCTTTTCTCCCTCTCGAGAGCAAACCCGGCGCTGCAGCCACACGCCCTGTGCATCCGCCGTCCCAGATGTGCAAAAATTCACTCTTGTGCACTCCCATGCACAATAACCTCTTTTTTTTTTGTCCACGCTGGCGGCAGGTGTTTATTAGAGACAGAAAAAGAAGCGGCGCAGACACGAATATGTTCAGTAGCTCAGCCCTTAATTGCCTTCATCCCACTTCCACTGCAGACAGTCTCTCCAAAGCTGCCCCAGGCATTACTCTACTTTAATCTATCATTCCTAATGATAATACTTCTGCCTTCACTGACACACACTATCCCCACTCCACCTCCCATAGACACACACATTTACGAGGGAGGCGGCGCTGGATATATTCCTAGTTATTTATCCTCCTGTTGATGCGATGACTTGCTGTGACACATCTTTCAAAATCAGTTAAACAAAGCCACCGCTGAAACCGGAGGAAGAAGATAGATTAAATTAAGAAATAAAAAATAATCTGGGCCAGATGGTATTGAGAAGTTTCTTATCCCATCCACAACCCAAATGTCTGGAGACACAGACGAAGCTATTTTCAAAGCCAGGCACCAGTTGTTAGACCTACTTGTGCAAGGTTCTGCCAGGCTTGTTTCTACTCCTTTCCTCCCGAATTGTTTCTGAGCCTTTTTCTTACTCTTGTGCAAAAAAGACATAAATAAATCTAGAAGTAAAGCAAAATCCAGACAAATGCAGATCAGGAGGAAAAAAAAAAGCACATATTTTTAATGGTAGATTAAAACATAGGGCAAGTGTTACCTTGGGAGCTGGCACCTGTCCCTGTAAGTCCAGAAGGAGCCTGGCCCCGGGGAACCTCCCACAGGGCAAAGAGGAGCTGTGTCAGGAGGTAGGTTCCTGCGTTATCCAGCAGCACAAACCTTTGGGCTTTGGTACCTGAACATCTCCTCCAGCATCGCCCGAGTTGCCAGCCCCAAAGTCATCCACAGCCCCGACCAAGGAGTGAAAACTCACGCCCGTGTGCCACCCCTTAAAGCCTGTTCTGAGTACGGGGGTGGGCACTTAAGACAAGGTTGAGACTTTACCCTGAGCCCCTCCTTAGCCACGCAGGGCATAAATCTATCAGAGAAGTTTTAGGGGCTCTTGAACCCCGAGGGTGACATTTCCAAAGGAGCCCAAGACATTTGGGAGCTGCCTCAAAAAGTGGCACCAACTTCAAAAAGTGACTTAACAGCCTCTAGGGGAAAAAGGAAAATTACTTTGAGGCGTCTCTGCCCAACATTAACCACTGAGATCCTGGCTACATTTCCAGCAATGACATCTAAATGTATCAGCCAACTCTTGGCTGCCAGCTCCTGCATCCCAACTGCGGGGTTTCCAGCATGTGCCCATAACCCACACCCAACCACATCTCCATTACTGTGACAGAGCCCACCTCGGAAACATCACAGACCTCATGTTGAGCCCTTCCATCTCATCCCCAACGTGGGAGACTTCATGTTACCGCTGCCATAACCAAAAGATTTTTTCTTCATTGTACAGTTACTTTAAACCCTTTATTTTCAATCAAAGGCAGCCTACGCTCCCAGGTGGGTAGCTCAGGAACTTTCCATCCTGCACAACACCATGCCAGGCCATTCCTTGGGACACCAGGTCTTACCACCATGTACTGGTGCTCTAACTCCAACAAATAAGGAGCACTGCTTCAAGAGAAACACGGAGTCTGTCTCTGACACTAGAAGAGGGGATCGGGGATAGAAAAACCCAGTAAAAGTGAAACCCTTCACGAGGTACCCAAAGGTCTTCAACTCTTGTTTCCCCGTAGTCAAAGTTAGGAAAACCACACCACAAAGAGCTCCAATGGCAAAATTAAATGTTTCCAGAAGTTTTACCATACCTCAGTTTGCAGCAACAAAGCTGCACAAAGCCTTGTTTAGTGCAGTGACCAACCCAACCAGATTTTAGAATAAATCAACGTGCCGTGTCACTACTTACCCTCGGGCCGATGTCCCCTGCTTCACCCTGCATGTCAGGCAAAACAGCAAGGGTCAGCTATTAGAGTTCACATTTCAACCACAAAGGACCGAGCGCAGGGTCAGCTGGACACAGGAACAGCACACAAGGGAAGTGGCAAGAGTCCTATTGCTTAACGTATTCAAAACCAGGGAGGAGAAGGGCTTGAGACAACACAATAGGGAAAGATTCTGCCCTGGCAGGCGATGAAACAGATAATAAATCAGAAATAGAGGATTGTTTCCAACTCTAAGGCTCCCTTAGCAACTGCTTATGTCCTACACATGCAGGGATTAACATCAGTTTCAGTACAGCAATGACCTTCTTTGGCTGCTCTAATGTCATGGGAGGATGTCATGCAAACAGAGCGATGGAGGCCACAGCCTTGCTCTTGGAGGAAAGCAAGGAGAGAGCTGTGCCACTCTCCTAACCCTGAGGGGGCTACCAGGAACCCTACAGCATGGATGAGCTTTAAGGTCAAATTTATTCCTCCTACATTTGTGCAAATTCTTTCCATCCTCCCCTTCTTGGGGCTTTTCCAAGAGCAACCTGAGAACCTGCTGTCACGGCTTCACATCCCAACAAAACCAAGTGGTAATGTCATGCTGGCATATTAGGCTAACCTGAACTGAAAGAATTACAGCAGAAGGAGGATATACAGCTGCTTCCCCACATTAATGCAGTCTTTACCTTTTCCCCTTTTGGTCCTGGAGGTCCCTGGGAATACATAAGAAGGATCCGAGTCAAGAAACAGCAGAATCGTCAATGCACACATCATCAAAACCAAGGAGACTGCAGTCATCAGTTACAAACCTGAGCCACAGTCGCAATTATTTTAAGTTATACATGCTATTATTTTAAGTTATGCACTGCTTCACATGAGCAGCACGCTACCAAAAAGCACCAATGAGGTCCTGCCTGGTCTTGCCAGGACAGAGGAGCAGAGAAGGACCGGGGCAGGGCAGGCAGCGTGACCGCCGCTCGCAAACACGTGACTCCAAATAGATGCAAGAGATTTCTTGAAGTATTAAATCACTTCTAGAAAAACACATGCTCAGCATATCATTACAACAATTATACATCTGTTTGAAATAAACAAGGAGGATGGGCTGCTTTCTTTGGCCTATTTGCTGAAGACATAAGTCATCTTCCCTCTGAGCAGCTTTCTGTAAGACGGGCGGGCAGAGACACGCTGCAGCCCCAAAGAGAAGCCGCAGAGCCAGGCTTTGATGTGCCTGCCCCGCATCCTCCTTCCAGCGCAGAAAAATACTGAATCTTGGGGTTCAGCCCAATTCACGGTGTTTGCTGAAGCGGGACCCGGTGGGGTGCAGTGGGGAAGGTCAGCAGAGAGGCCGACAGCGGCAGCATCCGCATCCCCGCGCAGCATCCCTCCTGCTGTTAGTCTGGCTCTGAGCAAGGCTGCTGGCCCCTTGCTCTCATGGAAGAGATCATAAACAGTCTGGTTCGAGTTTGGCCGTTTGATAAGTTTGCTTTTTCGTGGAGATTTTCCCTGCCTCTCATCCAGAGGTCTTGCTCCTGCCCAGTGCACGACTTGCAGCCGTTTGCATCCCCGTGCCTGCCAAGGGCAGTGGACGAAGGAGCCAGGGTTTGTGCTGCTCCCTTTTGAATTGTGCCAATTCAAAGCTAAGCCCTGAGCACAACTGTATGAGCTGGCCTTCCTTTTTAGGTTTCTAATGCTTTATTTCTAGATTTCTTTTCATTCACGTTTGTCATCTTCAAGGGTAGGACAAAAACCAACGACAGCAACATGCAGCTATAAAAAAAACATTCCCCAAGAAGTATCTGGAGTAACTTTTCGATTGTAAAGACTGAATTACTTCTGTTCACTTTGAAAATCAGAGTTGATTTAGGACCAGAACTTGAAAAGATTTCAAATGGTGCCCTCTAGCGAACGTGGTGGAACAGAGTAGGATTTGGACACAAAATACAGAGCTGCGACCTCCTGCAGCATCCATCCAAGCCAGAGGAATCAGATCTGGTCAGTGTTCAGCTAGCATAAAAATAAAAGTCTGTCCTACTCTGGAAAGTAAGAAAAGACTGGAGCACCTGAGTGTCCAATGGTCTTCCGAGCAAAAACAAAGTCAAGCAAACAGCTCATAAAATGAAGTCCAGGCCGTTACACAAAATACTTCATGGACATGGGGCACTCTCAAGCGCTTCCCACCTGGGCTCCTTTGGAGGCAAATGCACCCAGGTTAGGAACAATTATTCTTATGATACCACTTTGTAGCACCAGGAGCACACAACCACAATTATTGACTTTGCTTCTTCCAAGGCTCTACTGGAATTTATTTCCCAATTTTGGCCTGCCACCCATCTCCAAAGTCTCCTCTAGCTGAGCTGGCGCAGGAGGGGGAGAAGCAGCCAAGATGAGATGATGGGTTAAGAGAAGCTGACCTCTAGCTGTGCCAGCCAGCCCTGGCTCAGAATTTAAACTTGCATGTATAACAGACCACAGAATAATTTTCCTAAATGCAATTTTGTCTCCTAAACAGTAATACATGTAGTAATAAACAAGTAATAGTTGAGATTCTGCCTTTCTATTGCAGAGCAGCATGAATAAAAACATGTTACATTTGGCACTCGGTGCTACTTACTGGTTTGCCATCCAAGCCAAGAGGCCCCTGAAAAGGGAAGAAAGAGACAGTATTATTAAAAAAGAAATGCTAATAATAACAATATCAATTTGCAAGCCTAGCAGCATCAGTCAGACTCTAAAAGAGGCTCTACTTACGTACAGTACAATCTTTGGCTATGTTCTTTATACACCTAATCCTTCATCCATGCAATCCAGCAGGAAGTTTCACAGAGGTACAGTGAGAGGCGTCAAACAATTTGCAGAGTATGAAGGAGCGTGAGAGGAAGCGACAGGATTAGTGACAGGGACAGGGTGACACTGCTCTGGCACAGCGCTCGGGACTCCCTGAGGTTTTTAAAGACCCTATAAGAGCAGCAGTAAAATATGCCTGATTTGGTTAAACTGAGCAGGTCCTGGGAGTGAGTCACATCTACCTCAGACCTGAACCATTTGTTTTATCAAAAGAACTTGCTGAAACTCTACCATTTCACCCAACATCTTCTCACATTACAGCCCTGTAAACCTGGAGGACCCACTGAAGCAAATGTAGTTTGGACTATCATGTAATGCTATGATAAAGCATCAAAGTTTTCTGTACTTTTTAGATGATTAGGGTGAACTTTTTTCGATCAGCTTAAATCTGTGATCGTGAAATCGAGCAACAGAGAGAGAAAGGTGTGTAAGAGAAGCCCAACAGCTGCATTAAAAATAGCTTCCTTCCAGCTCACAGCTCTGGCCATCGATAAGGAATAAATCAGTCTGCAGGGGCTGTAGTGACTGGGCTTGGAATACGAAACCCTGGGACACAGAGCTGTTAGGAAATAAAGGTAAATCCAGGTGGCTGAATCCTGGGCAGGGCATCGGTATCTGTGCTATTAGGACTGGGGGACCTGAACGAGAGATGTTCACCTGAAAATAAACAGGGATTTCTTTACATGTGAGATTTCTGAAGTGACCAAACATAGGCTATACTGTTCATGTGATGTGCATTGCTTCTCACAAGGAACTACCAGTACATGACTGCTACGTAGCAGTAATGAAAAATATAAATGAATGAAATATAAATGAAGTTGTGTCCGTCAACACAAAGGCTTGCAGGTTACAAACAAACGACTACTTTTTCCCCTAACATCCCCTTCGTACTTTATCTCACCTCGATTCCTTACATTATAACACTTGGGAAAGGTGTCAGGTCCACAGAGCAGCTTTCCTGAAACTATGACTGCTTGAGGTGGTTCCCCTGAAGCTCCCGATGCAGCTCTCTGACCTCCAGAGGACAAGATATGGGACCTGAGCAGAGAACTGGCAACACATTCAACTTCTCAAGGGAGTAGAAGTCCCAGAGATTTTTTTATTTTTTTTTTTTAAAATTTACAATACCAATTCATCAGTTTTTAGCTATTCTTGTATCAGTCCACAAAGGGACATCCAGAAGGAAAAACAATGGCCTATTCAAAGGATGTTTGTTTGAGGGAAAGCATTTAATGCTTGAGAGAAACAATATCCATTGGGCTTTCAAGAGGCTCTCGGCCAGCCGCGCTGCTGAATGGACAAGACTAACTCAGACTTTTAAATCTTTTGTTAGCCTGGGCTGGAGATTTAATTGACTCTGCTCTACCTGCCCAGCCAAACGTCTGCGTGAGCAAAGGCAGGGTTAGGGGATTGCATGTGTAAAGCAGGAGAGAGCATCTGAAATCTGGGCTTGCTCACTTGATTGCCTGCAACTTTCAGGAGCACCCATCTGTTGAGATCGTTACTGTCTTTTATTTGAGTTCTGCTCCATGTCATTTTAATTAAAGATGAAGGAATCTTTAGTTTATTTGATAACTAAGGAAAAGGAAAACAACAAGTAAACCCCTATTCCCCTGGTCTAAAACCACCACCAAAAAAAAAAAAAAATCACTTCCTCTTCAATGACTAGCACAAAGTGTAAGAAAAAAGGAGTTTTCTGGACACCCCAATACAGGGCCCAAGTAAGAGAAAGCATCGCAGTGGCTTCATGCTGTGCTTTTCACCCAGGGCTAAAATTCACTTCTGCCTTTGCCTGCTCTCAATTACAAGCCTTTCGCTCCGAATCACACACACAGTGATCACTCTTTACACAGTTAAACACTCACAACATCCAGAGGGGATGAACCGTCTGCCTAGGACAAACCTGATGCTTTAAGACAAGGTAGAGAGAAAATTCAATCAACTTCCCCCAAAACGTGGTTCTGACCAAAACCATCACTGCACCAGCCAAGCAGGACAAAACCCACCAGGTGCTTTGAGGAAGACAACACTAATATGGTCCCAGTCAACATTGTTAGGTGGATTTCAGAGCCCAGTCCTAGCTGTAATTAACTCAGATCTCATTTTCTGACACACACACCATTAAGGACCGCCTGCATTTCGTGCCAGGCCAACACATTATATAATATATATTTTACGGTACACATAAATGATATATTATTTAATGATATATATGTATGCAATGATGCTGAGGATGCAGACACAAGTCAGATAAGACATTGGGGCTAGAGAGAGCTTGTTACTACGTCATGCTCTCTTGCTGCAAGCCTTGGTTTGGCCATGCAACATTTCAGCTTCAGCAGAATGGGCTACATTCAGAGACGTGTTAAAACAAATTTTGATAGTTTCGTTTTGTTTCACAGTAGAAGCTCAGAAGCCTTGAAATGTAGCACCAAAATGTCATTGCAAAAATGAGATTCAGCCAATGCTGAAAGCAGCTGGAGGCTTGGAAACAGAGTTTTAGGTCCACCAAAGTGGGAAAACCCATGCAAAAGCTCTTCCAATAAATAATAAGCGTTTCCCTTGTACATCCCTTATCCCTGCTCAGAGCAAGCCCAGGTGCCAGCCTGGCTAACTGGCCCTCTGCCTTCCTCCTCCAGTGCCATTACCGCTGCTGGCAGGGATGTACTTGCTCTAGCAGCGTTACAGGAATTTTAAGGAGCGAAAATATCTAGTGAAAACAAAGCCCAAGATTATTAAGAGGACAATGCTTCTGAATTGGGAAATATTCTCTCATGGTTATTTTTAATGTTTCCTGTTCTGCTAAAAATTAGCACAGGGGTCGGAAGGAACCCTGCAGTCAAATTTTAACAAATTCAAAGGGCTGCCTTCAATCTCTGTCTCCGTGGTTTCAAAAAATGGTAAAATCTTAGAGCTGAAAAAGAGGAAAGTGTCAGAACAAAAAAGCAGGACAATATTTTAGCATCCCTGCGCAGGGCCCTGGGTCATTAGGCAGCATGGTCTGCAGAGCAGCCAGGGAGCAGGGACCATCCTTTCCTATAGGTTAC
>KZ514984.1:0-13302 GCA_002844005.1 Limosa lapponica baueri
TTCCTATGGTCACACCTCACTCTCCAGTGTTTCTCTTGCATGGAGTTCAAGTCTTTCTTCTTTCGGTCCTGCTTCTCCTGTACATCTCCTATCCTGACATCAGCAAAGAGGTGAAACATCTTATTTTCCAGATTTAATGAACAGTTGCTCCAGGAGAACATTGAGGCTGGGTGTTGAGATGTCATTCAGGGAAAAGACTGTCTTGGCTCAAAGGAGAGCTACATTTGATAAAAGTTGTCATTTAACTGTCCATGACCAGGCAGTCACTGTCCCTGGAAGAAGCACAGTGTCCCGTCTGGTATTTTTATAGGCTGTACACAATTGTTTCAACTCATCCAATCTTACTTCTTGCTTCTTCTGTTCTGCACACAGGGCTGGGACACTGTATTTAATCCTATTCTATCCTCTCCTCTCGATTTGCTAGTTAAAGGATAATGTACGGTGTCAATTAGCCCCTCTAACAGGTTGCTACTGATGGCTATCATGACTTCCACTCTCACCTTTGAAACGAACATGTGTTTTGGCTCCAGTATGTGACACGTGTGTTAACACAGGCTCTTCCCTGCCCTTTTGGAACAGGTGGAGTGACAGGGTGTGACACGCAGAGAGCGTTTAGCCGGCAACTCACATGCCCTGGTGTTGCTGTAACCATCAAGTACTCCCTTGACATTTAATTTTGTAGCTTCTGATAACATTGGGAAGCAAATGACTCACCGGGGTAGAGATGCAGAGAGTCAACTTCTTCCTCCTGTGGGTGCTACAGGAGACACTTCCCTTCCTGCCCGCTCCCCGTAGAGCATTTGGGAAGCGTTGACTCAAACACCAACATGCTCCTAAACTGGCACTTGAACAAGCCCTCGTGGTCTTTATCTCCTGGGGAAAAGCAGAAAGTAAGGTCCTGGTAGCTCTGAGGAATTTATGAAAATGAGACATTCTGGATTAAAACTGTTGCTTTACACATTTCTTCATTTATTGCTGAGATTTGCTATTTGTAACACCGACTGGAGGCAAAGGCAAAGTTTCCATTGATTTCAGTGAACAAAAAAGTACGCAGAAGATACTAAATTCTGGGTAAAATTATGAAACACAACAAATATAATACTTACTATTTTAGCAAGAATAATGCAGGACTGGAGAGGGTCTAAGGAGAGAGAATTAGACTCATAGGGTTATACCCTAAATCAACATGATTACAGAACCATACTAGTTCACCAGAGATTCCTGGAATGAAAAGCATCAGTTTTTCCCTGTTTGTTACTTTCTTACTGGATCATCCAGGAGAAACTCTGCCTCTAAATTAACTTGGTATTTTCCAGGAATGACTCCAAGTTTATAAATACAGGAACTTTCTAACTAAGTATTGTGTTCCTTTACTCGTCTCTCACATCCTTTTGTTTCTTTATGTTATTTAACCAACCCCAGTGCATCAGTGATGATAGGAACTATCAATTTTTTTTTTTCCTTAAGGGAATTAACAGAAACTGTGGCATTTCTCAGCCTTTACTTTGTCCACGCAGGTTCTGGCTGAGAGATACTGCTTTGTGTTTGACACAGTGCAAGGCAAGGTGTCTTGTCCTGCTACTGCATGAGGGTGGTTCTCTAATAGTCTCCTCCAACAACACAACAAGCAAAGAAACCCATAAAAAGTAACAACAAAATCCATCACTAAGGAGAAACACTACGTTTTTAACGTAGGCTTCCAAAATGACTTCAGGTTAGTTTCTTTCATTCGCTGCTGATTTCTCCCTCTACGTTTTCTTACTCTGAAAGTGGTGGAGCTGAACTAATATACCCGGAGACGAGCAAATGCACGATGAAGGGAAAAGAGAACGGGGAGGATGCGTTACCAACAAAAACTCTTTGAAGGGGGAATTCTGCGAGCTATTAGCTTTCCCACTCTCTCTGCTAATGCTTTCTCGCAGATTGTCTCTAGAGAAATGAATCATCTTTTGTCTTGATGTACTCAGATAAGCATTATTTGTTTATTGCTTTTTTTCACTTAATGTTTTCATTGCTAAAGAGTGTTGTTTAGGGCTTTTTACCTATAATAAAATTGTAAGATCCATTGCATTACCTACTCTTTATTTAAAAATAAAAGTAATTTTAAAGCCGTCTATGAACTAGATGACTGGCAAAGCTTTCTGGCATCTAGACAAATGGTATCAAATATTCAAAGCAAGAAATGGTGCATACCAATGCAGCTTGCTAATGATACCATTTTAGTTATATACTGAAAAGTTAAGCCTCTTTTTAAATTATTATTAAACTATGCATCTTCAATTGGAGTACTTGAGATTTTTTCTTTTCCGTACAGACAACTTTGAGCTTTCAGCACTGGTAATATTATTTCCACGAATTCCAATGCCCTTTATTCCATTTCTTCTTCCTCCCTGATTGATAACTCCACTAAAATTGGTTCAGTAACATGGGATTCTTTTGTCTTGACAAAGAGACAACAAAAAGAAGATGCGATTAATTGTCTACACAAGGTCATGAACAGTAGGGAGACGCTGAGTAGGGATCACATATTCATTACTTTCTCCAAGACAAGATGGCGATAGCACTGATTGAAGGTGGCTTTGAAAAGACTGCTCAAGACAAATGGAAATGCAGGGTTTAGGAAACCACAGGACACTGGGGATGCCAAAAGTTTGCAATGGTCCAGGGAGAGACTGGCCAAATTCACAGCACAGAAATCCACTGTGGCTGGAAAGCATGGGTTTTACTGGACCACTGGTCTCTTCTTGGGCATTTCCCTGGGTGCTGATGTACGGCCAGATTTGGAGGTGAGATGCAGAACTAAATAGACATTTATTTTGATCCAGATGAAATGGCTGGTGGGGTTGGGGCTTCTTGGTTTGGTTTGTGGATTTATTTTTGTGTCTATGTGTGTAACATTCCATTCTGTGCTGACGTGTCCAAGTTCAAGCGCAATGACTTCTTCCACAGTGCTCTTTGAGTTTAGATCCCTTGAAATATATTGAATATATCTCTTACTAGCACTGCGGTTTGGGAACAACCTCCTTCAAACAAAATCCTGTGAGGCTGTTCATTTGCCAAAGAAATCAGTGCAAACCTTGGGTGTTGGCTGCTTGGGGATTCACACAAATTGTCTGGCCTGCGTAAGACATGCTGGCACATTAGATAATCACTCAAGAGATGCGTGTGTTGTCACACACCTGCAGGGATGCTGGAATCCAATCGGAAGAGGGGAGTTTAAGGACTGCTCTTTGAATCAGTTGTTTTGTCATTTTCTTTGCAGTTTTGTATAATCCAAAGGTACCACAGAAGAGATGTAAGTTCATAGTACATACCCCAAATTATAGTCATAATTTAAAATATGACTTAGTCTGAGAAGGCTACAAATAGGGAGGGATGTGAGTGGAGTAAGAGAATAAAGGACCAAGATACGTATGTGTTTTTTGTGATCAAACAAGTATAAATTTGTTTATTTGGTCAAGGGCTATTTTCCCTTAAATACAAAATATTTCACGAGCATACCTATAAGAATTGCTTATGGCAGACAAGCTTGCCATACCTTTGGCTGCACTGAACTCTTTTTGAAAATATACATATTTCACTTGTTTTTATTAATCTGACTTCCTAAAAAAGGACTGTGTGAACTTTTACAGATAGACGATGCATGTTCTGCCTACCTGTCCAGAGACTCTCAGCCTCAGGTGAGTCAGACACAGGTTACTTTATTATTTTGATCCTGTTTGTTACATGCAGTAGGATTGGAAGTCTGATGCCTGAGCTGATGTTTTCTTTACATTAGGCGTCCAGCGCACTGGAAGAACTTTGCTTTCTGGTCGTGGGTTTTCTCCAGAAACCACAGGTAACACTCACAAAAGACTAATTAGAATTTCTGAAGCCTGATGTCTCAGTGTGCCAGTGACTAGGATGAATTCTGAGGACCCGGTATGGGAAGTGTCACTCAGTGCTGGAAGTGATACTGTCAGTTTTTACTCTGAAATGCTGTGTCCTAACTCAACACCTATTAAAGACAGCAGGGAGAAGCCAACGTTTGGAAAACAATCTCCAGGTTGAATATGAGGTTTCAGATGTTTTTATTGCTTTAGATTAGAAAAAATGATGAGCTTTCAATGGAGAAAGAAATTTACTTATGAGAGTCTAGGGACATACAAAGGAGCATCTGCTAAACCCATCCACTCTTCGACTGGAGAGTAATCAGTGCTCCCTACAGAGTTTGAAAAGAGTAGTTACATTGATAAGCAAAGACATGTAATATATCTGTCAAGGAAGAACGATATTCCAATCCAGTATTGAAAAGTTTATAATGTAATCAAAATTGCCCATTGCACTTTTTTTTTTTTTTAACAAATAAAAGCTTCTCTACCAATTGTTATTCCTACAGGGTTTAGATGAAAAAGACAACACAAAAAGGGTAAGATTTCTATGTATGTTTTACGATCACACTAAAATTGTCAAGAAAATCCTAACACCCTTGCCTTGTTTTGTAGTAAAACCCCACTTTTAATTTTTTTGAACAGTTCTTATTTCATTATTCTAAGACTCATGACTCAGGCAACTCAGACATCACGGTAAGTGGCATAGCACCTCCTTGTGAGTACATGTGTGCTTGTACGTAAAAACAAGGCAATATTCCTTTTTTTGCAGCAATCTCTCCCACTGCACAGCAAGCCCAGAATGGGGAGCTTTGCATTTAAGATATAGAATGTGTTTTAATAACATGGAAGAGGATCATTGATACTGTCCAAGAGTGCAAAAAACCAACCAAACACTCAAAGAATCCCAACCGCATCTTAATCTTGTAGTTACAATTTTTTTAGAATAAGATCAAAAGCTTGTTTCTGGTACTGGAACAGAACACATGCAGTGAAACAATGTGGATTTACAGAAGCTGAGAACATGGCCATAAATATCAGGAACTCTTAATGAATTTTTATTCATTATTAATTAAATTGTATGTATTTATTTGTGCATGTCATAAATATGTATCGGGCAAAATAGTATCTAAGTCTCACTCAGATTTTTAATTATATTTTAAATGAAAAATATTATTTTAAAAATAACCTGATGTTGTTGATATAAAAATATTCCCATAAGACAACAATGTAAACCAGACTATGTGTGATCCATTCTTGCTTTTAAAGTGCAAACATTATCTGTTATTTCTGTGCATCGATGTGTCTTTTCTGTGCATGACAGGATTTCAAGAAAGTTCAACGTATTCATTTTTTTCTCACTTCTTAACAATCATCTGATACGTTTATGTCCATTTTTGCCTTGGTCTTTACATTTCTTCAGAAATATGTGGTATATTTCCTATACAGTGATATTGCTGACATTGGGGTCAGTGTTTTCATGATAGAATTGAAGGTTTTGATGGTAATCAGGGTAGAGTGAAACGAGCTATTTCTATTTAAGAGGTCACTGCATCCCCCTTTGTCCCCATCCGGAATGTCTTTGCCCCTGCCTGCCCCCAGGAATTGCTGCTTTCTCATTTTTTTTTTGGTTTAGCTGTTCAGGTGACTCTTTTTCCAGTCCAGTTCTCAGAGACACTGACTTAGGTGAGATCCATCATTCTTCGGTTTTATTAACCTCTCTCCACTGACTACAAGACAGAGCTGAGATGCCCTTTAACTCCTCCGCTACACATCAGACCTCTACTTTTTTAGCTATTCTGATGCCACGTTGCCTATCTTAGGGCAGACAGTGCAAAATTGGCTCCAAGTAGGCAAGTTTGTTTTACCTATCAAATACATTATCACTTTGGTAACTCTAGTTATTCCATAGATTACATTGCTCTTTGGTGTATCACTTTTCTAAGACGTATTGGATAAAAATTGCAATATTTTAAAAATTATGTTTACATGAGTTGAAGGTTGAAATTGATTGATGGAACATGGGGTTTCTACTTTATTCCTCATGATGGACCTCTCTCCACAAGCCCACGTGATTGTGTTTTGCCAGGGGGGCACTTACACTGCACACAATGCCACCACGCTTAACCAGACTGTCTGCAAGCATAAAGTCTTGTTGAACACAAGGAATTTCATGGTTCGAGCTTGTCTCTTAGGTACAGTGGCCACTGCCACGGTTAGAAATTTCCCCTGAGAATGGATCCCTCCTGTACGCTCTTTTCTAGCAAAAAAAAGAATTTTTCTTAATTTTCTGAAGTTACTTTGAAGTAAAATGAACTTTTCATTACAACGGAGATTGAAGCTGCTAACTTCCATAGCAGATAACAGTAGAAATGTTAGTAGGAGTAGTGTATGGAACTGTACCACTCCCAGAGGCTGATCAAAGTCAAAGAATAATTGCAATTGCCTGGGCAAGAAGTTTGTAAACAGTTCTGAACTTTCAATGAGTAGAGGTGAGGACACAGATTTTCCCTCCATCACTGTGTGAATCACAGTCCTAGTGTAAGTATAAATGTTGCTGTTTGTTTTCAAGTCCGAATGTTCAAAAAATAAGTCTCTCAATTAACATCTTCAGTCCTTTCTTCGTGCATGTTTGGTCCATAAGCCAATACCGCAGGAAGAGACTTTTTTTGCATTGTAAGCTCCAAATTTCATTGTTGTTCATGTGTCTGTGTTCGTGTCCTCTCAGTCCTCTGTCCTGCATCCTTTGCTGCAGCTCGTTCCCCAGCTTAATGAGAGAAGACTGAAGAGATACAAAGTGGACGTATGTAACCTTAAACTCTGCATGTTTGCATTCTAAAACTTTGTGATTTGTTAGCTCTTCTAAAAATGTCCTCCTAGACCTTTCTGCTCATAACATTTTTATTTTCATGATTTAATATCATACAAGTGTACTTTCATCAGAACCATGAGGTTTTTCTATGCTTTAATTAGAGAAAAATAATCCTGCTGATATTTAACATTTAAAAAAAAAAACCACTGAATATACACTGAACACAGAGCAGTGATAGAACACAGAGCCCAGGTACAAAAATGGATTGTGAGTTCTTTTATAAAAACAAAAATACTTTCAAAGTTATCTGTACCATTATATTGCAGTTGAGTCATATTTTCTACGGGTGTTCTTTTTTTTTAGCCTGTTTGGAATTCAAACCACATCTACTCCTTAAACATATACTGTTTATGACTTATAGCACTGAGAATTTCCAAGTGATTTATAGGTGATTTTACTGTTTAACTTAAGCTGCAGCTAAGAAAGTTCTCCATGGAACTAATTTTCCATAGGAAAGTAGTGTGTTTTGGAACAGAGGTTTCGCATAGAGAGAAATAGCACCATTGTTTCCAAAATGTCATAAAATTTGGGTATATTTGCTGCAAATGCAATTTATTATTGATCTGCCATCAATAATAAAAACAGTGCAAATATTCCTTGACTGTGAGAAATCTCTAAGTCCATCTTTCTCAGAGACTCTACCAGATGGGCCAATGGGGAAATGGCATCAGTAAACTTTAAAACCAGTAGAAGACCAAAGCAACTCTGCCTAAGATGTGCAGAGAAACTCCAGTCCCCCATGGAGCAGTTCCTGCAGGCTGCCCACCTTTGGTTGGACTACGTGACTCTGGTGTCACAGGCTGTGCTTCAGGAAGGGTTAGATTGCTGCAGAATTTATTTTTTCTTCTCGTACTGGAAAGAAAACCAGAACCTGCTGTACATAAACACACCCACCTCTCTCCCTGACCAGACAGGGTTGACAATTGAAAAGGTGGATGGGCGAAAGAGAAAACATGCTTTATTAAACTTATTCTTTCTTCCCAGTTTGGACTGATACTAGATTTTGTCATGAATTTGATTCCTCTTGAGCTCCAGCTTGACTGACATAACAAGATCTAATGCAGGAGACACAAGAGCACTTTGTTGGCAAGTCAATCAAAGAGGTTGAACAAGATAACTTCTAGAGGGCAGGCACTAAACTCTAAATAAACACACTTCTTCATTAACAAATATGTTTCTGTATACATATACACATGCAGGTTTGTGAATATACATGCATGCACACTATAGAATGTATTAGGGTGGGTTTTTTTAATATTTCCAAACCCTTGGAAGTTACGAGGCAAGTGTTACAATGAAGGCAGATTTTAGCTTCAGTTGTTTTCTCATACCAACCTCCTGAGATGAAATCAAACCAGGACACGGTGTAACCTTCTTTAAGAGGTGTCTGGTTCTAAGTAGCAAATGGCATATTAACATAAAATAAATCATAATTCCATATTAGTAATTGTACTCTTGGCTCCTTTAATGTTCCAGATAATTTCCCTAACTTGCAACAGCTGCCTATTTTGGTTTTATGTTTGTTCACACATTGAATAGAAATAGTAGAAAAACAATGAAATATAAATACCATTAGACACTCCAATGGCAATGTACAAAACCCCACTAATAGGCAAATTTTTAGCCTTTTCCAATTTAAAACCCCTTTAGTATTGAACAGATGGTAGATCTGAGATGGATATTTCAAACCCAGGTAATGCTAGAATGAGTTGGACATTAGGAATAAAAATCATACGTGTTTTACCTACAGCAAAGAAACTGGTTCATCATATCTGATGAACCTAATTTGAAATTAAAGGAAAACTCAAAAAGTAGCTTAAACTCTACTTCATTGGAAAGCTTCCTTGCATTGAAGCTACTCCTGTGTTAGGAAATGATGGGAGCCATCCTATTTTACACCATTCTTACCACATTCAAATAGAGCATGGAATGATTGCCTTCTATGACAACTCTGGTTATGATCAAGAGATCACATGACCTCATTTTTTAATTGAGAAATACCTTCATTGCTAAATAAATTCCATCTAAATTTTATGTTCTCCTAAGCAGAAGATTCGAACTGTTTTGTTTGAGTTGGCCTGTCTCTCCACCTGCAGGTCAGACCCCTCACTCATGTACCTGGTAGTAACGCAAGCAATGCAAATACTGTCATTAAGCTTATGTGTTCTCTAATCATGAAGGTCTCATTAAAATAACCAGATACTTCATGCTTTGTACTTGTTACCTTTAAATGGAATTTGTATTTTCTTCATCGGTAGTTTCCTTTCCCTTGCTGTATGGATCAGTAGACAGTTGTTTCTCAATGTGTGCAGCATGGACAGGGTAGAATATCACAAGGACTGGCCTTTTTTTGGGGAGTTAATGTGAGAGGGATGATGAAGATATACCTTTGTAAACAGTTGAGGATCTCATTCCTGGGCTGCAGCCCAAGTATTTGTGGTTTTTAAGCTTTGCATTGTTGTCCTTCTGCAAGGTGTGAAGACCAACTTGATCTTGTATGTAGAGACTCCGCTACCATGAAGACACTAGTTGTGTCTGGGTAATGAAACCTGGGAAGTGGAAGGCAAAGGCTTCTCGCCATTGCTAGTACCATTCCACAGCAATCTGAACCAAGTTAAAACTGTGTTTTCTGATATTTCTACATGATAGCATGAACTTTGTGTTACTGACGTGGAGAAATATATATAAAGCATGCCTTAGGAGACAAGGCTGTATAGTAGTATTGAAGTATATAAACAACCTCTCTATGTAGATTCACTTACAGAGTAGATATGATTTAAAACACTTTTTTTCAGGAAGAACTTCAAGGACCTGGAGGGATTCAAAGTAGAGGCTACTTTTTCTACAGGGTATGGTTTGTTTGGCTTTTTTTCTTTTCATTTTGTGATGTAGCGAAACAGACACTTTTCCATTTTCCTTGTGCTTTGCCCAGTAAGATTAGAAACTAGATACAGAAATTCTCATGAGAATGAAACTATTCTGTTCATCTTAATGCCTTTTTACTCCATTTTTGCAAAATTAAGCAAGTTAAAGATGGCAAGTCAAACTTAATAATAATTTGCTTGGTTTTGGTTAATCTTTTTTTCCATTTAAATAAGAAAGTGTTTAATGAGAAGGAGGCAAGTTTGTACAGTTGTATTTCTTGTGCATCAGGATTGTATCTGCAGAGTTCTTTCAACAGGCCAAAGAAATTGATGATATTCACATCTATGCATTCATGATGCCAGAGTGAAAAGGAAATTCTTATTAAGCTCAGCAAGAGATTTTTTATCAGCTTTAGAAGACTTTGTATCACGTTCCTTTGTAGTCCAAAATATTTCTGAAATGACCATGGTGAAAAGGGAGAAACTCTTTGCCTACGTTAAAGAATAGTTTAAAAAATTCATTGTGTGACATGTATTTCTTTGTTAATTACAACAAACACTTACACTGCAATAATAACAACAATCTGGAAGCACATCTTAAGAAAATGCAAAAAGAATTAGAGATAATGGTCTCTTAGAGTGACTTCTTGTGGCTTTCTCCCCCTTATAAAATCGTACAAGATGAGTATAATTCATTCTTCACTCTGTGTACAGTAATTTTTACTGTATAATTCTCCTCCAGAGGTGGATATACATTAAATAGTAACTGGCCTCAGGTTTATCTTTAGTGATGATCATGTTGACAGAACCAAGAAATTTCCCAATTTCTATACGTACCAAGTTGGGTGGGGCTTTGTTACTGAAACCAGTCAGTTTTATGGAGTGCTGATTAGATATTTGTCTTTCAGCCACGCAACGGAAGGAGATCAGTGGATTTTCGCTAAGGAGGTACTTATTTAATGCTTTTAATCACAATCTATATTTAAATTAGTGGGTTTTTTTATACAAATAGGGCACAATATTTATGTTGAGGAGTAGTCTCAGACAGCCTTTTACTGTTTTGTCAATTTAGATTTTTGCAGACAAGCCTTTCCCAGATGTTCTAAATTCATGTATCTTCAAGTGAAGTGAGTAGAAGCTGTAGATCTTCAGTTCTTAGAACTGAGAACACAGAGCTGTTTCAGGCAGCAAGAAATGGAAAATATCCCGGATCTGTAAGCAGTTTGGAAAGTTAACAATGATGATAAGTGTATGTCCGGAAGAACTGATACAACTAGCTATGAAACACGTATTGACATCCTGGGGGTAATCCCCCTGTTCCTACACAGCAAAAAACCTCACACTGAAACTAAGTACAGGCTTCAGAATTTAACTTCAAATCATTCGGCTCTTTGGAGCTGATTTGGATTTGGAGTGATATAATAAAGTTTCCCTATGCCAGTATTATTATAATTACATTATATAATATATATATATTACATCTATATAATATTTTAAGTATATAGTATTTAGTGTTATATTGTACCAACAGCTAAAGCTTGTTCTTATTTTACAGGATTTTAGATTCCTGACCTAGAACTAATGCTGCAGGAATGCTGAGTACATGGACATACTGTTTTCCTTACAAAAATTATTCATCGCCAATGTACAATTAAAAATCACTAGAATGTAAATGTTCTTAAATTAGATCCCGTTAGGATTCAAATGTTTCTTTACTTTGTTGATTATATTAAAAGCATATTAAAATTCTTTGTTTTGTAGTGTTATGCTGTTTACAACTGTGTGTAATGTGACTATAAAAAGTCACGGTGTATGCATGCAACAGACATTGCCTCTAACAACACCGTTATGTACATTTATTTTCCCTCATAAATAAAAGCACTCAGTTAGAGGATTGTTTTAATGAGAATGTTTGCGATGTAGACCAGTGACTTTTTTTCAGAAGATATTGTGATTTGTGCAGTCTTTGAAATCACGGTTTATCTAGGGAGGCCAAACAAAAGGTGTGGTTGGCTTTTCAAGATGATGTTCTCTACTCCTGTACTTGCTTCACTGTAGCCTGTGGACTTCTGGCAGCCTGCAGGGTCAAGATAAGTGCTTTGCGGGTGGTTTGCAGAACTATATTGATGATAAAGGAGTTGGCAGTCCTCAATAAGCCTTAAGGTTAATAGTGTTTCATTGGCTGAAAAAATTAGTATCTCTATTCCCTTAACTAAAGGAAATGGAATAAGTTGCCTGTTTTGAAGAAACACCTTTACTTAAATCAACTAAAATATGAAAACATCATTTTTTTAGCTATGTCTTGTTTTTAGCTATTAAGAACACAGATGCAGTACGGTTCTCATTTAGAAGATGACTAAATTGTGTTAATTACATTCTTTGAGAATTAGGATCCATTTGAAAACTCAAGTGGTTTTGATGTAGAATTAAAGAAATTCCACCTGAAAGAAAAGAATTAGCCTCACAATCTTCCTAGCTTCTCTCTCTGAGTTTGTTTTCACATCAGGGTTGTGTTAAAATACAATGTTGAGGCTGTAATTATGTTGAAAGTGGTTAATCATTCAGTGTAGAAGCAGATTATTGTTCTTAACATTGTATTGGCGGGTGACGGTTTGAACTCACCTCAGCGTTACTACTCCTGCTCCTGCAGGCTTGGATGAGCTGGTGAACTTCAGAAGGCAGCTGGGAAAACGGGTGGAAAACAGCTTAAGATGTTCCTTTTCCTCTTCTTACCCACTGGTTTTCACTCTGCAGTTTGCTGGGCCTCCAGAGCTGGTGCCATTATTTCTGAATGGAGGATCCCGTTTGATACGATCCCTGGTCGGAGCTAACATGTGGCCTTGTGCCACAAAACGCTTATTAGATTATACTGTATTAAGTTAGGTTATTTGTTTATGTGTTTCCTCCCCACGCCACACGACTGACAGCTTCCACCCCATGGAAGGAGCAGGCCATGGCTGAATGGCGGGCAGGGAAGCAGGGCTGCCTCCTTCAGTCACACCCACGGCCTACAGTGGCCCAGGCTGAAAGTGCCCCCGTTTGATGGCTTTGTTTGTTTGGACTTTGTTTATTCTTGTTTATTTTCTGTTGCTTTTTTTCTTCTGAAACTGTTTTGTCAGCAGTAACCAACGACCGATGGGCCGTTGGTCCGGCCGGGGCCCACTGCCCGCCTCACACCGCCATCATTAGAACGGGTGAGGGCAGGGCTCCCTGACCCAACGGCCGCCGGCCCCCTGCCACCATCGGCTCAGTGGCCTCCCTGAGGAGAGGCAGAGCCCCGAGGGGAGCCATGCAGGTGGGCACAGAGGGTCACTTCAGCCCCGAGCTGCCCTGATGGGGAAGGTGGAGGGCGGTGAGGCAGTTGGGGCCTGGAGGCCAAGGAAATGGGGGAGGCTGTGGGTGGGCAGTAGTTGGGGCTGCGAGGATTGAAATTATCCAGACTTTGGGCTCCCAAGCGTGACATATGCATCGCCCCTGGCAAAGCTGGTGGTAGTTAGCAGCATCATTAGCAGCAGTGAGAAGTGTTAGGAGAAGATTTTCACTTGGGACTGTGGCCTGATAGGAGGGTAATACTGCTTCAGCAGTCTAGCTTCATACTCCAAAATCAATTTACTTTGAGTCACTTTTTGCTATTGCTTGGCTCCTTTGCACTCTCACTATCAAATATCTTCTCAAATTTTTGACACACGCTTTCATT
>KZ515068.1:3020-13200 GCA_002844005.1 Limosa lapponica baueri
TTTTATATTGGTATCGGAATCAATATTGGTTCTTTAGTATTATTAATGTTAATTATTTAGTCTTATCCTATTAAATCTGTTTAGATTTTAACCCTTGGTTTCCTTATTTTTTTCCTGATTCCCCTTCCCAGGTGCAGAGGGGTCATTGAGTGATAGAATAATTGTCTAAATAACAGTAAGGTGTTGTGCATTTCTCAAACCATAACAGCCTTCTAGCCTGGGAAAACAGCAGCCAGCACCAACATCCCAGGGAACAACAGGCATACTGCCATCATGGCCTGTCCTCTTAGGAAGAGCCAGGGAGGACAATACCTGAGGTGATGCCTATTGTAGGGATGACCTAAGAAGGTTGGGGAACATAGTAGTTTGTTGCCAGTTTTGTTGTTTCTGAGCCTCTGGGTGATAGAGCTTGAAAGAAAGGGCTCTGATGAGAGGTCTGTCAACAAGCAGCCAGCTGAAACCAATTTGAATTGATCAATTGGTAAACTCAGCTCTACCTTACAAACCACTTCCTCTACAGCAGAGGCAGCTGGTGTGAGTTTTTAGTAAAGGTGTGTTTAGGTTTGTGTCAGGTGAAATAGTGAGATTCTGTAATAGCACCCAGAAAGGGCCAAACTTAAAACTATCAGGAAAGAGCAGGAGTTTTGTTGCCTGGTCTATAGGTCCCAGGAAGAGCTTCTTCCAGGACACTGGCTTCATTGCACAGAAGCTAAAAACAGCAAATGCTTGCTCTTTGTTTGAGAGAAAGTAAGGATACTTGAATTACAGGACTAAAGAAGTGCCTGGAAATTACCTACCTGTTAGAAGGAGGCTGATGGAGACCACATTGTTTGCTTTTGCCTAATAGTGAATTTCCTTGCATCTTTCTCTCCTTAAGTGCTTCTGCTCCAGTTTTGCTGACACCTGATACTAAAAGTCCTTCCTCTAGGACACCTCAGTTTATCTCCCAAGTACACAAAAGGTAAGTGAATTTGTCCTATATTTGAGTAACAAAGGATAACAGCTGGCTGTACGTCACTGTTTAAATGGTCAGGATGTGACCATTTTCATGGCGCTTAGATAAGGTCTATGGCTAAATAATCACCTTGGTTGCCAGCAGCATAGCGCATGATGCTAGAGAAAGAATCACAGAATCGTCATGGTTGGAAAGGACCTCTGAGATCACCAAGTCCAGTTTTGTATCATCAGCAAACTTGCTGAAGGTACACTCAGTCCCCTCATCCAGGTCATTGACGACTATATTGAACAAGACCGGACCCAGTACTGAACCCTAGGGAACACCACTTGTTATGGACCTCCAACTGGACTCTGCACCACTGATCACAACCCTCTGAGCTCTGCCATTTGTCCAGTTCTCAATCCACCTCACTGTCCATTCATCTAACCCATGCTTCCTCAGCTTGCCTATGAGGATGTTATGGGAGACAGTGTCAAAAGCCTTGCTGAAGTCAAGGTAGACAATGTCCACTGCTCTCCCCTCATCCACCCAGCCAGTCATGCCATCGTAGAAGGCTATCAGATTGGTCAAGCATGATTTCCCCTTGGTGAATCCATGCTGACCACTCCCCTAACCTTCTTTTCCTCTACAGGCTTAGAGATCATGCCCAGAATGAGCTGTTCCATCGCCTTTCCAGGGATGGAGGTGAGGCTGACTGGCCTGTAGTTTCCTGGATCCTCCTTCTTGCCCTTTCTGAAGGCTGGAGTAACATTAGCTTTCCTCCAGTCCTCAGACACCTCTCCTGTTCTCCATGACCTTTCAAAGATGTTGGAGAGCAGCCCAGCAATGACTTCTGCCAGCTCCCTCAGCACTCGCAGGTGCATCCCATCAGGGCCCATGGATTTGTGGGTGTCAAGTTTGCCCAAATGATCTCTAACCTGATCCTCCTCAATCAAGGGAGAGTCTTCCTTACTCCAGACTCTCTCTCCTACCTCCAGGGTCTGGGTTCCTGAGGGCTGGCCTTAGCAGTAAAGACTGAAGCAAAGAAGGCATTCAGTAACTCCACCTTCTCTGCATCCTCCACCACCAGGGCACCCAGCTCATTCAGCAGTGGGCCCGCATTTTCCCTAGTCTTCCTTTTTCTACTGATGTACTTGAAGAAGCCCTTCTTATTGTCCTTGACATCCCATGTCAGGTTTAATTCCAAGTGGGCCTTAGCCTTCCTCATTGCATCCTTGCATACTCTGACAGCATTCCTGTACTTCTCCCAAGTGGCCAGTCCTTTTTTCCACATTCTGTAAACTTTCTTCTTCCATCTGAGTTTTTCCAGAAGCTCCCTGTTCATCCATGCAGGTTTCCTGCCTCCTTTGCCTGATTTCTTGCTTCTCGGGATGCACCGATCTTGAGCTTGGAGGAAGTGGTGCTTAAATATTAACCAGCTCTCTTGCACCTCCCTTCCTTCTAGAGCCTTAGCCCATGGGATTCCTCCAAGTAGATCTTTGAAGAGACCAAAGTCAGCACTCCTGAAGTCCAGGGTTGTAATTCTACTTTTTGCCCTGCTTCTTCCACACAGGATCATGAACTCCACCATCTCATGGTCACTGCAGCCAAGGCTACCTCTGACCTTCACATCCCCAACCAGACCTTCTTTGTTTGTCAGTACAAGGTCCAGCAGAGCACCTCTCCTTGTTGGTTCCTCAGCAGGAGTAACAAGGGTAGGTGGTAATGGGTACATTGCTTTGTGGCAAAACAATGCATTTTAAGTGCTAAGAAAAACCAATGCAAACTCCACTGTGAAATACAGGTTGCTTCCTGCCAGTCCTAACAGACATAGAGAGAAATAAATAAAGAGTGAGTGAATATAAATAAGGAAAGTGAATAAAGCAGGTTTTGTTATGGGCTTTCACTAAATCAGTCAAGTGGGGGATATGCAATTTCTTTGAGCTTTTTGCAAGCATGGCTATTCTATAACTCATGCTGCCTAGTATGCATTGAAATGTTTGTGTGAATGTGACTCGTCCTTCACTTCTAATGAGAGATGCCTATCTAAGGAGCCTCCGGTGCTTAGGGTACAGTTGATCCATTTCTTTCTCCACAAAATGTTAATAAAATGCCCCATAAACTAGAGATGACAGTAATAAACTGGGTCTTCTAAAATAACTGCAAACCATTAACACCTACAGAGTTCATGGGTAAAAACCTATTGTAAACTAGAAAACTAGACTCCTTGCATCATAGAGATACATGATGGAGTCACACAGAGAGCATACTGAGCAAGACCATTTTTGCCTCTATATTCCAATGACACCTCCTCTATGCAAGCTTTGGGGGGGATGACTAACTGAACTATCTATTCAGCTCTTGAAGTCTGTTTGACAGATATTGTCATTGCATACAGTGTGAAATCGTATCTGCAACTACATCTCATAACAGATTTCTATGTCTGTTTAGATACATGTAGGAAGAAATAGCCTTATTTTAAGGGAAGTAAAAACTTGAGTAATAATAATGATACTTATTGTCATCTTCACTCTTTTGTTTGGCCAGCTTTGACCAACTAGAGAGCTTCTTTGGAGATATTTCTGCTATAATTTTTACTGAAGAGCTTATCAGACCTGAAAATTAGATCTTAAACTGGTCACACTGATTAGCGAACTCTCCTGATGACTAGAACAACATTATGTTTAGAGTAGAAGTCTTGAAATGGCTTCCTGAGTTCCCTACGACCAAGCAACTAGGAAGATGAACCTTACTGGAAAGTTTTTCATAGAGTTCCCTGAAAGTTTGCCTGTGTGAAGACAGTAGGAATTTCCACAGAATGACTGTGGTGAAATAGCTAACCTAATTATATAATCAATATTTCACCAAGGAAGCTTACTGAAATAGAGAATAACTATTGTCACAATCTCACTGTCATATATGGTCATATGCTACATTAGCAATGCTATAGTATTTCTCTACCAGACTTGGCTAATACAAGCTTCATTTCCTTTTATATTATTTTGGCTGGCAGTTCTTACTCCTTTCTTTCTGAACTTCTAGCCTGCAATTCAACTCTCTCCTCCACCTAACCTTATTACTACATTGAAACAACTTCAGGTCTTTAAGGCAGAAATTCCCTTAATGCTGAATATAATAAATTCCTTTTTTGCCTTTGAGAAGTCTCACTTTGAAGAAGTATTGAATCTGCAAATCTCCTGCTTTCTAAATGCATGGTGGAGAAGAACCGAATTAAGTGGAGTTATTTTTACTGGAGTGGTCAGTGAGGGACGTCTGAATCCCAGCACTGAGAATTGGAAGTTGCCTGGTGCTTGTAGGCAGGTCAGTTGCTTTAACTGAAGAAAACAGTGAAACAGCAGCCTTCCAAAAACATCACTTTTGAAACTGACTTTGTACGATTGTACATTTGTACATCTGATCCTCCTTTGTTCAGCATTATCAGACTTAGGCAAAATGATTATCTGAGACTACCTTTGAGCTCATGACTTCTTTATCTACATTTAGGTGGAAGAAAGGAAGTAAGCAAGGAAGTCCTGGTCTGGAATATGAAAGTTCAGACATGCTCTGTCAAAGGAAGCAATGCTGATATTCAGCTAAACTTTTGATTACCAGCAGTCTATCAGAGTCTTCTGAAATTTCCTTGCTGGTGATTTCATTCTGGTGTCCTAGATTTGGACAGTGTCTGGCTGTAGATACCTTCCAGCTTCTGCCTGATCTTTGATTGTGCTCTTGCCTTTTCCTGTGTGAATACATAACTTTGAAGGCTCCAGTCTCTGCCTTCAGCTTAGTTTGACACTGGCATATACTTCCTGTCATCATCCTAATGCTTAGGAACAAGGAAGTGACACGCTTGTATCTCTACATATCAGGCTCCACAGAGAAACACGTATTTCACTTGGTCATTTATTTAGGATAATTTTTCTCTGTCATGCTTTTGTCCTAAATAGATAGAAGTCTGCTTTGTTAAAGCTCACAAGTTGGCTCGAGAAACTAGAAGTGCCAAATTAAGTTCAGGTCTGCCAGGAAAACCAAAGTGATTTAAAAAGGAAAGCCATACAAGTTCCTGGCTCCAACAACATAATGATTGGTGGTCTGAGACTTGGGAGATAAACTGAGGTGTCCTAGAGGAAGGACTTTTAGTATCAGGTGTCAGCAAAACTGGAGCAGAAGCACTTAAGGAGAGAAAGATGCAAGGAAATTCACTATTAGGCAAAAGCAAACAATGGGGTTGATAAGAATGCATTAGCAATATCAACTGTGGCATACTGCTTGGCTGCCTTTGATTCCAGTTGGTATTGAAGTTCTAGCATGCCCAGCACTGCAGTGCTCAGCGGTGGTGCGACTTCATTAAGGCCACGATAGTCCACTGTTAGCTTCCATTCTCCACTAGATTTTCACACTGGCCATATGGGACTGTTAAAGGGTGAGCGAGTCTTGCTGATCACTCCTTGAATCTCTAGTTGACGAATCAGCTTATGGATGGGGATCAGAGAATCTCGGTTAGTTCAATATTGCCGCCGATGAACTGTTGTGGTAGCGATCGGCACCTGTTGTTCTTTGACCCTCAACAACCCCACAACAGAAGGATCCTCTGAGAGACCAGGCAAGGTAGACAACTGTTTAACTTTTTCTGCCTCCAGGGCGGCTATGCCAAAAGCCCACCAGTACCTCTTTGGGTCCTTAAAATACCCTCTCCTGAGATAATCTATACCAAGGATGCATGGAGCATCTGGGCCAGTCACAATGGTATGCTTTTGCCACTCATTCCCAGTTAGGCTCACTTCAGCTTCCAGTACAGTCAACTCTTGCGATCCCCCTGTCACTCCAGAAATACAAATGGGTTCTGTCCCTCTGTAGCTTGATGGTATTAAGGTACACTGTGCACCTGTGTCCACTAAAGCTCTATACTCTTGTGGCTCTGATGTGCCAGACCATCGAATCCAGACTGTCCAACAAACCCACTTGTTCCTTTCCCCACCTGGCTGGGGGCAGGGCCTCTCTAATACTGGTCATAGTATCTGTTACTCACTTCTTGCAGAAATGATCTGGAAGTTCCTTCAAGAGGATCAGAAGTAAGCTCAGGCCTTCTATTCTGTCTGGGGAACTGCACGTTAGAAAGAGTTGGCATACGATGATGACACGCTCCATACAAACTTCCGCCACGTGGGCCTTGTGCATTGGACCTCATTGGGATCTGTCCGGGTCATAATAAATCATCTCCCTTACAGCTAATTCTCTCAGGTACTGGATACCTCTTTCCATGATGGTTCACTTGCTTGAATGACATACAATATCTTCACTGAAGGAATACCTTTCCCTCACGCCTGACAGGAGTCACCTCCAGAGGCTGAGGGCTTGTGTCTTTTTCCCAATCGCCTTGTTGATGCCCCCTTCCGTAGACAGGGATCCTAGCTGCCTGGCTTCCCTACCCTCTAATTCCAAGCTACTGGCTCCATTATCCCAGCATCGAAGCAGCCAGGTGACAACACACTCACAATCTTTTTGCATATCCTGCAGCTCACTCAGGGATAGGGATTTGGTGATTATCTCTGGTTCTGCCTCCTGTTCTCATGATGGCCCTGGTTCATCATCATCCCTCATTAAATGAACAGATTTCTTGGTGCATTTCTTCTTCTGTATAGGGGCAACTGATACTGGCATGGGTTGGTTTTCTGATTCAGCTGCTGTGCCTGGCACCAGGATTTCAGTAGCTGCAGTGCCTGCCGATCTGGTTTCCCTCTCTTTCCCCTGAGGGGGCTGCATAATATCAAGCATTGCTTGGTAGATACTGGCCAGGGCCCAGCACAGTGCAGTGAGTTGTGCCTCTCTGGAATAGCCACAGCATTTTCCTTTCAAATATTCTATCACTTTATCAGGGTCCTGTAGTTATTTGGGGGTGAAGTCCAGACCATTGAAGGTGAGAAGTTCTCTAGATACCTGCCCATATTCTCTCACATGCCATGCCATCCATGACTATCCAGCCTCGAGGCAGAGCTCTGGGTGGTGGTCTTAAATAGTTACTTAACCCTAAACAAGACCTGGAACACATTCAGGAGACATAGCAATAGGACCAGGCTGGCTTGATCATCCCAAGGATATTCAAAATTCTCAAATTTTGCCCAAAAGAGAAAAGGGGGGAGAAAGAGCTGGGGAAAGTATCCCCCCATTTCCCCCATAGATTGGGTGTGATTCCGAGACACAGCACCTGAGGTACAGGCAGGACAGCAGTGCTGCATAAATACCTCAACATAACCGCCTAAACAGTGATGATATCGTATTATTACACAGGATAGCAAAATGATAATTGATCCCTCTTCCAGAGGTGACAAACAGCATCACAGAGAGTACATAGAACATATAAGAATTTACATAACAGCCATGAGAATAAACAAAGCAACATCATGACTAGCAACTATTTAACTAATATAATAGATGAATGTAACAAATTCGTTTTAACACGCTCTGGTTAGATCTGTCATTATCTCAACCCTTTGAGCCCCACACTGGGTGCCAAAAAGGGCTGTTGTGCTTTAGCCTCAGCCAGCAACAAAGAACCATGCAGCCGCTCTCTCATCCACACACACACCTATTGGGGCGAATCAGAAGAAAAAGGCAAAACTCATGCATTGAGTCAAAGGCAGTTTAACAGAACAGCAAAGGGAAGAGGAAGACAACAATAATACTGATAATAATATGATAATACAATAATAATACTGAATGTACAAACATGATTACTGTACCACTGCACTCCCCCAACTGGGGAAGCCCCAACCCACTCCAAGCAGCAACATTCTGCTCCCTCCCCAGGACAGCTCCTAGACTGTAAACTGGGCATGGTGTCACAGGGTATGGAATACCCATGTCCCTGTGCCAGATCCTTGGGAAAATTAACCCTATTCCCACCAGAACCAGGACGACATTTCAAAGCAAATGTGTTGATCTGCATGAACTTCAAAATCCAGTAATCTGAATCAACCCTTTAAAATATTACTTTAAAGTTAAAGGTTTTCTTTAGGCTCTATCTTTAAAAAGAAATGTAAGATTTATAGAGAAAAAAACCCCAAAAACCAAAGAGAAGCATGGAGTTTTCCCCAGGTCTGAAACTGCAGCAGCACGCTTATGGAAAGACTAATACTAATACTCATGTCTGCCCGTTTTAAGAAGACACATAGACAGAAAAGCCACGTACACAAAAGAAAGTTTGATTTAAAAAGACTGTCACTTTTTTAGTCATTTTTTTAAAAATTTCTAAAAATAATTTTTCTTTATTTCTATTTCCTGCTTTAGTGAGTAATTATTTGGCACTAGATTAACAGAAAAAAATGCAACTAATAAAAAAATCCCTGTAAGCTGAAACTTTCCAGAAGATAGTGTATAAACAGCTAACAACTCATTTTTGCTGTGTGTCCTCCTGTATTAAGCTCAACAGTCATAAAACTGCAATGACAATTTTTTAAATTCCCCCCCCCTTGGATAGTAAGAGTTCATGGTCTCAGAAAACACTGTGAAAACTGAAGTTCATAGCTTCTCAACTGTAGTATTTACTTAAATAATACAGAATCTAAGTTAGAGCTGTGCCTCCTCAAACTAGGAGGAAAGTAGCTGCCTCCACATATCATCAGACAAGTTTATTAAGCTGTTTTATGCTGAAGAGAGTACAGAAGAAAATCCCATACTAATGTGCTCAGATCCTGCAATAGGACTTAGCTACAGATGAAGCATTCTTGAATTTGAAATGAAAATAAATACCACATGCAGAGGCATTTTTGAGAAGTTTAGTTTTAAACACAATTGAAAGTGTATTTCTTTTATATAGTGCTTTTAGTTTTCAATATTATTTTAATTACACTTTTCAACATATAAAAATAAACCTAAGGTACAGGCTGAAAACTTTTTCTTTTTGTTTATATATTAGCAAACCAAATAAAGTTGTAGATTCTCTTTAGGTAATAACACTAACAGTATCTACAAATTTCAACTGTCCACGCTGCATTGTCTGGTGAAAAAACTACATCTCTCTGAACCGAGCGCCTACTGACTTACATTATTTTAGCTATTTGTGTCACTAAGTCCAATTCTCACTTTTAAAATTATGACAACACCAAAGGCAATAATCTATTGCTATAAAACTGAAAGTGTCACCAAGTAGCAAGATGGGACCTGTAATATGCCCCAATTTGCAATACTTTGTTGGTTCAGATTTCACATCTTTAAAATTATTTGGTTTACCATTATAATGCAATTTTCAAATTAACAAAAAAAAATTAATTACAAACTAACAAAACAACAGTGATGCAGAGATGCTTCAGACCTAAAAGTAGAAGATACACACATCACTATGGCATTACTGCTTGCAACAGTCATACATATAAATGAAAAAAAATAACTGGTCACAGTAATAAGGACAAGTATGTAATATACAAGAATTTATATAATACAAAGCAGCCTTTACTCATTATCTCTTCCTTAGATCAAAAGAAAAATCACAGAAATCCCTAAATCTAAAAACTATTACAAAATACCAGTTCAAGCTAAGAGCAACACAGATAAGCTACCGTGTAAACAATAGATTTGCAGAGTTTCAAATTAATTTCAGGTATTTCCTTAGATGTAACTGGGCTGGAGAACACTAGCAAGCAATGACAAGCACACTTCAGACTGCAGAATGTACCTTCTTAGCAGCAGAATAAATGCACTCAAATGGTCAGCTCATTTCAGAATCCAAGCTGTGTGTAGGTTACCACTGTTAGCCAGCTAATTTAAAGCTAGTTCAGATGTATCTATCTGAAATCACAATCAAAGAAATTAGCAGGTGACTAATGAGTAGGCAGAACCCATGTCTCACCTGTTTCTCAGGCACTGTTCAGATGTTTCTAGTTTCCAACTTAAGTGCTTTTTTCCTTCCCCTCTTGGTTCTAATTCTGAAAAACAAGATTTCCCCCACCACTACCACCATACTCCTACTAGTGTTTGCTAACAAAATTTCATCCATCACATCTGGGTTTACCAGATAGCCACCTCTATTTTGAGCTTGGAATCCTGCTTCATCTACCAGCAGGTGTCTTCTGCTACCTTCCTCTTAAAATCCAAAGAAAAATCCTATCTGTTTTCCAGAAACACCATTGTAAAATAACTGTGATCACTAATCAAAGCTTCTACGTAAGTGCTTTACATGGTCTTAGCAAAATGGCACCATATCATCACTTTTCTGAGCAATTACGAGTCACAACATTATCAAATAAA
>KZ515084.1:0-13117 GCA_002844005.1 Limosa lapponica baueri
GTTTCTCCTGACATCGTGTTACTTTGTAGAAATGTTATTTTTCTATCAGGAAAAAAATCCAAATCCAGTCGAAAGTTCCCGGCTGCTTCCTGGTGCAACCTCTTCTGGCTGCTGGGGAGGAGCAGCGGGACGGGGTTTTGCATCGTTCAAGGCTTTACCCTTTCCCTTTGATCAAGGCTGATTCACTTCCTACCAGTGGGTGCTCTGCCGCCTGGAACGCTCCATTCTGTGCGCTCTCGCTCACTGCTGCTCTTTGTTTTGGGGCAAGTGGCTCTAAGCCGTGAGCATCCCAGTGGGCATGGAGAAAGGCTCTTTATACAGGTTGCCACTTGGCCTGAAACAAGGCTGGCTCTTCTTTTACAGGGGCTAACCCTGAAGGAAAAAAAAAAACCCCACGGTGTTTTCTGACCTGGTGCCCCCGGAGTTATCTTTGTTTGGACTGCACAGTGTGCCTTTATCAGGCGTGGGGCAGGCTGTGCCACCCCTGCTCGCACACGTGACGCGGGGCAGCAGGAGGCACGTTCTGTGCTGAGCAAGGACAAACTGCCTGTTCATCGCCAAAAAAAAAAAGGACCTTCTTTCTCAGTGACCCTTAAAGAGAAACATGGCTTTACCCCTGGTACAGCTGCCTGGTGGGTGGCATTTTCTACCAGCACCTTGGGGCTGCCGTGGGTTCCCGGGTGGGTTTGGGTGGTGGACACTATGCTTAGAGGCAGTAGAAGAAAGGGGCTAGACATCAGCAGAAAGTCTTGGCCATGTTTGCCCAGAGAAGCTGTGGCTGCTCCATCTCTGGAGCGGTTCAAAGGCAGGTTGGACGGGCCTTTGAGCAACCTGGTCTAGTGGAAGGTGTCCCTTCCCATGTCCCTGCTCTGGGGGTGGAACTAGAATATCTTTAAGGTCCCTTCCAACTCTAATCATTCTATGATGTTTGACACCTGCCACTCCCTTGTCTTGTTCATGTCTCCATGTGCTTGGGCCTGTGATGGGTACAGGCACCTGTACATCATACCCCGTGGTGGCTGCAGACCAAAGTCGATCACAGCCCCAGCCTCAGGCTCCATCATGAAGACCCCAAAGCTGCAGTTGGGGGGTTTGTCTTCAATGGTCATCTTGGAAGTAAATGGCCAAATAGGTTCTGCCCAGCCCGCAGCCGTGGACATGGGCTGGTTGGCAGAGTGAGCGGTCATCTGGTCATGCTGCCGGAGCATGATGTGGGTGACAACCACATGAGCTGGCCCAGCACACCGCCTCTCTCAAGGCAGCGTTAGCAGCCCAGCAGAAATATTTAAGGTCTGTAGGGTAGCGCTGGCTCTCAACACCCCCGTAATGGGGGGAGAGGGGCTTGGGCACAGCTCTAAGATACATTTAGCAAGTTGTCTGTGGCTTTTCAAACTAAGGGGTCCAAAACGTGTGGTTCCAATCTTAAGTTGAGCAGCAAAGGAAACCGCAGAGAAGGCTGGAATGTTTTAATCCAGCCTTGTTGGTTAGTTTTAATAACAAAAAACCCAAATCTTCTTATCAGCAGGCCTCACATTTTCTTCCCAAATTTACATTTTTCATTTATAGTTATGAGGTTTTGTTAAAAGTGAGAGAATCTGGTTTTGTTTGGGGGCAATGAGGAATTGGGCTTTTGTTTGTGTTTTTTTTCTCTTTCTTTGCTTAAAATCGCAATATTCTGGGGACCCGCTGGAGAGCGAACCCCAAATAGCACCAGATTTAGATGAGGTTTGGAGAGTGCAAAGATCCCTGAAGGAGCATGAGAGATCTCAGTGTTCAGATCAGAAGAGCAGTCCTGCCTTGGCTCCTCAGCCTTTACTTTTATTAGTAAGTACACTTTTTGTTTACTTTTATTAGAAACACTTATCTGTGCTTATAATGAAGAAAAATTGAGCATGTTTTTGGGGGGGAGAAGGGGGGTGAAGATATTAATAGAAACGTCACTTTGATCTGGCACAATGTGCTGCAGTCTTCTGGCGTATTGTGAACTGTCTTAAGAGCTAATCGGAAATAAATTGCTTATTGGGCTGCTACTGAGGGCTAACAGGAGGTCTGGTTGTTTACGAGACCGATGGGACTGTCCCAAGGGCAGCTCTTATCAGGAAGGGGAGGCTGTTACAGCAAACACTGGGTGTCTTGTCAGTCCAGAGTGCACATCCCTTGCAGCAAAATTAACAGTACAAATTGTCCTGGTCATGAATTGAAGGACACTGACCTTTGGTGGCGTTTGCAGTACACGGCATCTCTCCAAGGCCTCGCTGATAGAGATGTTGGGGCTTGTTTTGTCTGTGACTAACTAGCTTTCTCCTCTTTGACCCCTTCCTGAGAGTCCAGAAGCTTCACCCTGACTTCTCTTTGCCTTCATTTTTTTCAGTTCAGAAATTCGTGTCTCTGACCCCGTTGTATCAAAGCTCATTTTCCGCCGGGTTGGTCTGCGTTGGGCAAGAACTGCACAACTCATCTCCGAACCAGCCCGATGGCCAAGACACTGATTTAAACCCACATGTTTCCAAAGCAGCCTTTTTGTTTATCTCACCTCTGTGTTGCCTGTGCTACCCTCCTGCTCACAACGGGAAGGCTTCCTGCCAAAATCCCTTGAGCAACTTGCTTTACGAAACATTGCCTTTTAGAAGTAAGGTGTGATCTCCAGCGAACAACAGCCAGATCTCAGGAAAACATTCAGGCTGACTTCTTTTACTGTAAATAGCGTGATTTAGAATTGAAATTGGTTTTGGTAAGAAGTTATTAGTAGCAAGTTGAAAGAGATAAAGTTGACTATCGAAAAATCCCAGCAGTTCTGTTTGGCGATGCCTAATCAAACCTGCACTTCGCCCCAGCTCTCCCAGGGCAGCCTGTGGATGGACTTCAACCTGCAGAGAGACTCCTGTGGTCACCGCTTTTAGTTCCTATTTTTTAAACTTGAAAAAATAGGTTTAATTTTCAGGAAATGTGTCGACATTTCAGCACCTATTTCACTTGAGTGGTCCTCTGTCAGCATTCGGGAGAATACAGTCAGTGAACTGGAGTTTCAGTTAATTTCCAAAGTTTTTTGGTGTTTTCCCTGCTCCAGGCTAAAAAGGAGTTTTGTGGGGAGCTAGAATTGCTTCTCTGAGCCAGGCTGAAGATGGTTGATTTCCCTGACCAGTGCCGTATAATGAAGGTGGTGTTTGTGTCCTTCCACCTTAGATTACCCTACCCCAGCTAAAGAAGGTGACCTTTGCTGTGAGCTCAGATCTGAGATTGGTGCCCCCACATCCAGAGACAGGCTTTAACTTCTCTCCTTCCTCCATTCAATGCCTAGGCAAAAAAAACCCATAAAACATCTCCAGGCATGAACCTTATTGCACTGAAGAGTCAAAGCAACACACTCCTGGGTTTGCAGAGCCTTTTGAAGAGCCTTTGTCAGAGCCTGGCAGTCCTTGCCCCCAGCAGTGATGGTGCAATGGTAGGAGCTTCATGTGGCTGGTCTTGCCCTCCATTCCACCCCTGCGTTGCTGAGTTTCATGCAAAACCTCCTTTGCCCCACGGTGAAGAACACCCATGGCAAACACTGGGTGCACAGTGGGGAGCAGGGCATGGCTCTGCCCCAGCATCTTTGACTTGAGCACGGGCTGTGGTGTGACACGTCCCCACCACAAGGCTTGGCGTCTCGAGGGCCACACATGGAGCAGGGAGGAGGTAGGGCTGCTGTGTCCCTTGGCAGAGGCGCTGCCTGTTTGTTTGTCCTCCCTATTGTTTGTGCACAGGAACCCCACAAGGAGCCACGGGGAGAGCTGCCCTTCTCCAGCCGCGGGCACGTAAATCCACCCTGGGGATGCTGTGTCTGGGCTTTCCTGGCATCACGTGGGCATTGCTCCAGGCTACCACTTCCATGCTGGACAGGACATCTGCAGCTCTTGATGATGGTGATCAGATGGAGAAGACCTGGTGGAAACATGCAGAGCTCACGTGGTGAGAGCTGTGTTTGTTTACTCTGAGGCTGAATTCAGCCCTCGGCTGCTTGTTCCTCCTGTTGAACAGGATTGCAATGCTTTCCCCAAACACTCTAACTAGGTCAGCCCGAGGAGAAGGCCTTGTTCAGCACTCCAGATGTCTATCTGTCTTTTTTTCTGCCTTGCTTTCTTTCTTTTTCCAAAGCCGAGTCCTTCATTTAAGCTGTCCTGGAAAAAACAAAGACCTGGATGTGTTTCACAAACCCTACTCCTTTGCCTAAACACCTTACAGCCACATATTATAAATAGATCACCTCTGCGGTTAAGAAGAAATGTCTCTTTTTCAGTGTTGCCTTGAGCAGAGATGCTCCGGGAGGTGGTGGGGGTCCAGCCCATGAAGGGACAGCAGGCTGCAGTCCGATATGAAGGGTTTGGATACAAAAGCAATTTCTTGCAAATCTCTTTAAGATGCAATTCCTCCCGTTTGGATGGATCTCGGGGTCCGAACCTGGGGATGGTCCTCCCATCTACAACTCTTTTGCTGTCCCTGGAGGTATGTTTGGTTTCTACACTGGTGTATGAGCATGAAATGATTGGAGTGTAGGGATAGGACCTCAGCTCAAAACCTGACCTCTGATGTTCCTCCAAAGGTAAACTCTCAGCCTGTTCCCAAACCCTAAGTGTCTCTGGTTGCGTGTTCTGTTGATGAGAAAACCCTAAATCCCAGAGTTGGGGGGCTGATAAAGGTGGAGGTTGGGGATGGGAGCAGGGTGGTGGTGGTGGATGAGCGAGGATGTTATGAAGCACATTCTTATAATGTAATCTGGCCACTGAGAGGGAGAATGAATCAATGTCACCTTGAGTAAGCATGGAGATCAGCCTGGCCACATTCCTGAGATAGCTGTGTGAAGATCTGACACTGTTATTCATGGGAGACTTAAAACAGAGTCCAGAACCAAGGGTGTAACCCAACCTTGGGAGCAGCAGGAACATGAACAGCATCAAGGTCATCTCAGGAGGTTGCAAAAGAGAAGGTCAGATCAGGTTCAGCAAGTGCAGAGCAGGTCAGGTTAATTCCTCTGTCATGTCCACGTCTGTGAAAGCAACTCCCGTTGCTCAGCCTTGGCAGCACAGTCTGCCCTGCAGAGCAGAGTCACCTTTTCTCCAGAGAACGTCTGCCGAGATGGGCATGAGATGAGCAGGATCTGCAGTAACTCTGGGAAAGGAATGGTCTCTTTCTGCTCTTTGCACGGTGCCAAGCACTTGCTTTGCAGCTAAACCTTCGTGGTGCTGTTTCACTGGAGAACACCTTCTGCTTTAGCAAAGGGAGCAAAGGCTGGTACCATCAAATGGCTTTTGGGGAATTGTATATTAGATAGCTTTGAACTGGAGCTCTCTCGTGGCTTTAAAAGAACCAGAATTCACCTCACCTCTGATAGGTGTCTAGGAAAGTCCCAACCAAATGGCCATGGGGACTGATTACTCCACAATCTCTTACATTTTGGATCTTTCTGTGTAACATTTTCTGCCAGGATGTGGCTGCAGGGGAGATACTGAGGGTGGGGGAAATCCCTAAGGGGTCCTAGGAGCCACTCTGGAGCTCAGGGGGCCATTGAGCCTGCTCAGGACAGGAAGATTTGGGCAACAGCCTCCACATGGGTCCCTCCACATCACCTCCCATGAGGGCTACCAGTTAAAGCCCACGGAAAGGGAAAGGGCTGATAAACGCCCTTTGCTCTGCCAATACAATGAAGTCCTCTCAGCCCCACGAAATGCTTCCAGAGTGCTTTGTTGCCTACGGGGGTGGGAGGAAAACCCAGCCCCATTGCTAATTGTCACATTTGGGTCTTGTGCAGGCAGAGATGCATTCCATATGGCGACAGGATCCGAGCTGCCCGGCTTGGCACAGCCAGGCAGCTGATGGGAAAACGATACATTTAATTGTATGGATGTCATAGTACTGGAGTCATTTTCTTAATCCTGGAGTTGGAAATAAATACAGAAAATAACGAATATACAGTTGGCTGGGGATGATTCAGAGTATTCAGGCTTTCCTTCGTTGTGAGGAGTTGGAGGGCAAACATATGGAGGAGGTTCTCATTTTCAGGCTGAACAGGACATATCTGAGCTGGTTGTAGGTTTGCTGGGTTGGGCTTAGGGAGATTTCAGCCAGCTGAAAATTTGGCCCCATGTTATGAAATGGGATTCTGGAGTCTCCTTTTACTTTCAAGGAAGCACTTTTTGATGTGTGGACTTGGACCTAAGTGAGGGACAGCTGCCCTGAGCCCAGAGGTGATTCCCTCTTCTCCTTGTGGTCAATGCAATGTCTTTACTTTTCCCTGAAAATCTCATGTTTTGATCAGCGCCTGCTGGAAATGGGTAGAGCATCCCTCGTAAAAGCCACATCTTTCTGTCTTGCAGGCTTCTCCTCGTGCTCTGTGGGTCTGTGTTTGCTCCCATCCCTCCGCACGCAGCACCGAAGCACCCACCTGCTGGGGTTATCTGCTGGCAGTGCCTGTTCCTGGAGGCAGGACAGTCTCACCATGGAGGTAGCTAGCTATGTATAGGTGGAAACCAAAGTCCATGTGGTGGGGCAGGCACACTGCTGTACTGGTGTACCACGAAGCAGCACTTTGTGAGGGTGCAGAGAAGAGTTTAGGCGTGGGAACAGAGCTGTCAAACCCAGCATCTGGGGTCTGACTGCCAGTACCCAGCGCTGCTGCGTGTTCATTGAGGGTTTCCCAGACAGATGTGAGCCGTGGGGCTCGTGTCCAGCCTTTCTGGAGGCTGAGGTGGAGCCGGCACGGCTGCGATACACTTGTGGTAAGGCCAGCACTTCCCAGAAGTGTTGGATCTACCACAAACATACTGGTCGTTGGGTTTGCACGTGCCTTGCTGGTCGTCAGCCTGGCTGGAAACGCCACACGTCTGCTCCGATCAGGAAGCCTGGGAAACCAGAAACACAGGTAACCCCCCCCCAGATCTCTGGGGAGAAATGTCCAGGAAAACCTGAACAAATTAGTCTTCCCAAAACTACTGCCTCTGCCAGACAAAGAAGTAAAATTCCGAGAGAAAGCAGAAACGTGGTTATCTGTAACCCACAGTAATTTCGGCTTGGTTTCTAGCAGTGATTTGTTTGAGCTCTGGAGTGCGAGGTTTAACTATACTTCCAAGCTGTTTATTACACTAAATACTCCTGATATCTGTATCAACTTCCTACCCAGGTTTCCTTAGTCTTGAGACAATTAATAACCTTGACTCTTGCCAGAAGCGATAATAGGAACAGCTCACTCTGACTTAAGGCTTATTACTCTCAGGTCATTCCAAAGCATCCTCTCTATCAGCAGTGGGTCGGGAGCTTACGAGAAGACGGGAGGAGGGTTAAACGTGCATCTCAGCCTGTGCTGTTATCTCCAGGAGCTTCACTCTTCATTATTCATATTCAGCCCCAGACCTCACCAATTTGTGGCCCAGAGAAGATGCTCTGCATGTGCCTAGTCAAAATTCCGGCTAAATTTGGCACAGGCAGCAAGGCAGCCTCTGCTGGGAGTGATTTGTCTCCTGTGTGTCCCACTTTGCGAGGGGCCAGGGCTTCTGTCAATAATATCGGTGACCCACCTTCTCTTCTGCTACCAAGCGCTTCATGTTCATCCACCTGGATTCATTCTGCTCTAGATCCTTGGGGCCGTTCCCTGGGAATAGGGAATGACATGGCTCTCATTCGCTCCCTTTCAGAAGTCCTCCCATTTGGAACCCACTCTATTTAATATTTCATTCTGCATTTTCATAGCTAGGCACTTATAGACATTAATTATTAAATGGCCACATTTCTTGAAATGAATGTATAGATAAAGAAGCTGCTGGTGTTTTCTGAAGGGGGTGTTCTTCCTCCTATCTATATATTGGGATATGCTGTTCTTACAACTTTCAAATAAAAATCTCAAAGGCCCCTTTCTTGTTCAGTATTTTCAAAGCCTCCCTTTCTTGTTCAGTGCAGGGCGGCACCTTCAAAAGCACTCAGTGTTGATCTAACCTTGTTCTCATGGCAGTCCCTAAGAAAATAGGGCCAAGCCATTTCGAAAACCCTCCCCTTTCCCCCCGGCCCCGAATCCAGTACTGTAGCAATATTCCCAAGCTTTTAACTGCAGCTACATCAAGCCAGCAGGAAAAGATTGCTTTTTAGCCTCATTTCTATTAATTTGGAGCAATTCTGTAGCCCCGGAGGAGGTGCTCTGGAGGCACAAGGCATATGAAGGCAAAATATGATTTTTTTCCAGTGAAGTATACATTTTTGTATATGTCCCTCTGCCATCAGATGGCTTGGGCCAGGCTCAGGGCCCGGGTGACCAACCAGGAGCGGGTGGTGGCACTGTTCAATGTAGGGGTGCATGAATGTGTTTTTCATGCAGATGGAGGGTAAGAGGAGGCCTGGGGTGGAGGGGACTCGTCAGTGAGATGGGAAATCCCAGCACTCCAGCATCAAAGGGCAAGTGATCTGAATATTGCTCTCTCAGACACAAATTCCCCACTTAACTTTTGTGACTGCTGTGATGTCTCTGTTTCGGGGGGGGTTGGGTGCCCATTTGAGGCTCCTTGCTGTCTGGGGTGGTAGGACCGTGGCTCCCTCGACCATCAGTGGAGGGGGAGCTGCCCAAGCCGGCGCAGCAGACAGTCTGTCGCGGCCCCACAGCACCAGCTGCAGCGTATACGCCACATACCACCATTAAGATATTTTTTGCTTTGAAGAAAAGCAGCTCCGCTTCCTCTTAATAATTGATATTACTCAGATCTTTGAGACTGAAAGAAAGCAACCCAGCCTGGTGAACCTGCCCCCTCTCCAAACCCAGTCTCCTCCCCTCCTGGTGACATTTCTCCTCGGTTCTCCATCCAGCCTCACTGGATATTGCCTTTATAACAGGGCTTATCTCGTACCTTGCAGTTGGAAAGAATGTGCATCTTTTGGGCAGGAATTGGGGCAGGTCCTGGTGGCTGAAGGAGACACAAAAGCTTTCCTGGAATACCGAGTTCACCGCGAGCAGTCACCCTCCCTTCATTAGTCCCAACAAGATGGAGCAGGATGAATTTGCTCATGGGTGGAGCTGGAAGAAAGTAATAAGCTCTTCTTAATGAAGAGAGCGCTTTGGTTTGCTGTGTCTGGCAGACTGTTTTCATCTTTTGTACTTCTGGTAGTTGGCATCCCGGGCAAGACTGAGGGACTTCAGTTTGGGAGTGGTAGGCATGCACTCAATTTGCTGCCTACCCCTGGCAGAGGATCAAGGCTGGAATTTTCATTACACTTGCTTCGCCTGCCAGAAAGAAGCACTTTGATTTAATTCTGGTGGCTTCTTGTTCAATGCCAAGCTTGGAACGTGATGCTCTGATGTCTTCCAGCTTCTTAAAGTAACCACAATGTCCCGCCGAGGAAATATATATTTATACAACAGAGGAATTGCATTTAAGTATGGAGTCACTTTATTAACAGCAATTGCACGCCATGCTATAGGTGGATCCTATGGTTTGGAACATAAGACTGGCTCCTTTCGTAATCCTGTGTACCGAGCCCTGATACGATCAGAAATTCATGATTCCTCAGTAACTATTCTTGGAAGGCTCATCTTGTTAAAAAGCAGTCACCATGTCGCTTGTTCCTGGAAGAGGATAAGGGATGCTAACAGAGCTGATCAACTGCTTTCTGGCATAACCGTCCTTTAAAAAGGAAGATTGTGCTTTTGACAAGATGACATTTTCCTACAGAAAGCATCTGTGCGCCTCAAAATGTTGCTTTCTTGCCAGAAGAATACCTCAAAACCCAATTGTATTATTTTTTTGGACAAAAATCCAAAAGCTTTGGGGGTTTGGCAACGGATTTTAAGGATTCAACTGAAAAAAAAAAGTTTTTGTTTTCCAAAAACCAAGAGGCCCAAACTTAATTTTTTTTTCTTTTTAGTTAAGTTTAAAAATTAAGGAAAAATGTGACCATATTTTCCATGTGATGGAGAGGACCCTCTTTCAAACCAGTTCTAGATGCTCGCAAAAAAAGGAGCGTTAGTGGGTACTTACCTACAGCAAAGTTCTGTCATTAATCATGTGCAAAGGCAGTAGCTGTTGCCAGAAGGAGTTCAGTCAAAAATCAAACCTTTTTGCAGATTCATTGAATTTTGTTTTGGGTTAAAACTTTTCTGTTTCTCACACCAGTACCTGAACAGTCGCTCTGCCTCCTCTTCCTCTCGGTGTCATCAGCAGAGGAATGAACGTAGACCTTCATGCTAGTGGGGCTGTGGTGGGCATGAAGGGCTGGAGAGACCCTGGAGGAAAGGCCCCCATGAACCTGGAGCTGAAAATGAGAGAAAGAGGATGTGAAAAAAGGAATTAAAACAAGACTGAGGACACAGGTCTTCTGTCCAAATGTCTTCTGCCCTGAGCTATGTGAGGACAGGCGGGAACCTGTACAGGCTCTGCAATTGCTAGAAGCCAACCTACAAGTTTTTTCTTCCTTTGCAGATCTCTGTGAGACAGTTTGGGCTGCTCCAATGTGGGAGGAACAGATGAAATAGGGGGCAGAAAGAAATTCTGAAAATGTTTGGGCCCATGAGAAGTTTCATTTCTGGTAAGGCTCACACATCTGGTATGTGCACTGTCACTTCCATTCATTTTGTATTGACTGTTATATTATACCACAATATTAATGTATTAATATATTCATAGAATGTCAACGTTTATATATAATACAATTAGTGTTTTAATATAAAAGTCAAAATGAAATGAATCAACACGACATTTGAAACACAGTCTTTTGACACTGCTGAAACGAATTAGCCTTTCGGAAGAGTTTTACCCATCCTGCTCCCGCTTGGTTGCCAGCTGTTTCGTTCCAGATGTGGCAGTCAGGCTTCCATTTGGTCCAACGGCCACGTGTGATAAGAAGGTCAGTTCAGTGCTCACCACATTTCAGTCACTTTTCTTGAAGAAAAACACATTTAACTCTCCCTTGAACTTGATCCCAACTTGCTAAACAACTATCAGATCAGGTGTCCGTTTTCCTGTGTTCTCTCTGTTGACGTGTGGCTCGCCCGTACCTCTGACTACAGAGCAGGTAGTGCCTGGGTGTCTTCCTATTAAATGCCAATCAGGAAAGATCAAACACAACCTTATGCATGATTTCCTTTCTCTCCTGACCCTGTGTCCCTATTTTCTTCCCCAAAACTCCATTCTTGGTTAAAATATTTCCTGCCTGTTGATCCAGTCATATATTACATTTGCTAGGAAACCCCATCTAGAAATCTCCTCTGTCTAAAGCCCATCCTAAAGTGTGACTGTCCCCACCCCATGGTACAGACTCATACTTTTGACATTTCAGCAGCTATGAAATCACATGCCCCAGGCAACCCATTAGCTCTGCTCTGTTCTTCCTTTCTTTTACTTTATTTACTATTTGGACCATGACCTGAAGTTTGTATTAATTTGTTCTGGTTAATAGAAAATTGCATGCAGCCCAAACATGATTTTATTTTGCAAATGTTTCTTCCTGGGAAATGCAAAATGGGAAAAGATAAAGACCTTTTTTTTTTTTTTCCCCCCAACAAGCCAATATGGAATATGTTACAATCTAGTCTTTCTGGATAGGAGGTTAGGGAACACAGAAAAAGAATTAAAGACCACTGTTTCATAGCAAAATAATAATATACATATATACATTTATATACATATATTTATGTATATGTGTATTTATCAGGAGCCCAGCTCTCTTTTCATTTGCACTAGCTTTGTACCACCACAAGAGCCCATGGGAATAAATCCAGAGGTACCATGTTGTACAGGAGGAACTCCAGACTTGGCATTTATTTATGCTGAACTATCCTGTAATTTCAACCATTCTTCAGGTTCCCCCTCACTTATTTGGGGATCTGGGAACTGCAGCCCTGTTTGGGACGTACCACAAAAGATTTGGGGTTATCACATTTCTGCATAATGGCAAATAGCTGCTACTTGTGTAGGGTCCATGGGAGCGAAGAGTGCACTTGAAACCAAGAGCATTGCCCGTAGCAGTGTCTGCTCTGCTGAGTCCCTGTTGACGTAATTTTCACCAAATTCAGTTGGACCCATCAAAGTGTCCTTCACATCATGTCCAGCACTTGATGAAAGACATACCGAGTCTTACCTATGGAGCATGAGGTTCAGGCACTTGGCTCCTGGGGCAGCAATCTGCTAAAGAGCTGTGGCCACCCCTGCCCTGGTGGCTGTGGTCACCCCTGCCTTAGGAGCTCTGCATTTCACTTAATCCTTAATTCTGGCTGGAGAGGTCACTGCCTCCAGCCAGGTTTTCCTGGACGTGTCCTCTTCTCTCTGGCTGGGGACACCAGATCTTCAGTGCATCGTCTTGAAGGCTGACAGATCCTATGCAAAATAGCTGAGCACACATGGGTTACAGCCCATCCATACAGAGGTGGTTCTGATGCTTCTTGGAGGAGCCAGACTCATTGCCTGCAAGGTACACGGTGCAAGCACAGACATTTCCAGCCGGGAAACCCCAGACAAAGGTACGGTAACTGCTTGTGAGTGCTCCTGCTCTGCTCTGTACCAGGAGCAAAATCCCCTTGGCATGGGCACGGTGTTAACTGAACTGTCCTATTTATGTGTATTAGGAGCACAAGTTTTTCTAAGTCAAAGTTATTTGAATGAATCCCCAAATTTGCACTGTTCACCCCCCCCAACTGATTATAATTACATTTGCATATATGATATACAGATATAGAGGGATTTAATCAAAATGTACCTGCCAAGTGAAGACCCAGTGAGTGTATGTTCATCAGAAAATCATTACTAAAGACCTTCCAGGTTGGCAAACTTCACTTCAGAATTAAAAGTGAGATTTTTCATTATCCCATTGAATATTTTCAGCTATTTCAGATGCAAGAGCCAAAAAAATAAATCAGTGCCAGCTTGCAGAAATATGAGTTGGTAGAATGGTTATTATTATTATTTATTGGATTGCAGGGAAGGATCTTGGGGGGTTTGTCTTGATGGGTGAGTTACAGGAACATGAGCTCTGTGATGGGGGATGGAGGGAAAGGCATTCACATTCAAGACACTGCTCTGCTTTCTCTACATCAGATTTAATTTCTGTAGAAGGAGAAATGGAGGAAAACCTGAACTGGTCTCTACAATTGCAGCTGTAAAAAGAGGGCTGT
>KZ515172.1:0-11081 GCA_002844005.1 Limosa lapponica baueri
TCTGCTGGGTTTAGAGCTCCCGAGCCTGCTTGGATGCTCCGTTCCCTGGCTTAACTCCAAGGTTACCTCCTGCTACCCCAGATTCCCAGCAGCACAACTGCTCTGCACCGCTTTGGTACCTCCTCTCCCTCTGTATCACAGCCTCCTAATTTGAAGTGACAGAAAACAAGCAACCAACTGCCCAGAGCATCTCTGGGCTTTACATCCTCATCTCGAGAGAGTCCACGTCTTGGTTTTGGCCCAGGGACAAAAAGAAGTAACTTTTCTCCACAACGCTAATATTGAAGCACAGCTAATGTATTAAACATACAATACACAGACTTCAAATACAATTAAGATGACTACAGATAGCATCATATTTCTATGAATATTTCTGAGGGAATGTCAATCTCTGCATTTTTGTTTTGGTTTTTTTTAATATACCGCGTTGCCAACAGACAGCAACACCGACTGCCAGACACGCACTGCAGTACTGAGTCTGGGGTTTACTTTCAGGGCCTACTTTAGGAAATTTGGGCTGTGACGGGCCCATTTTCCCATCTGAAGCAACAGCTTGTTCATACATTTCTAGAGGATGGTGTTTTCAGTCATGTCCTGATCTGGAGCCAGACTTCCTCCTCCAAATTATTAAACACCATTTGCTTCCACTGAAGGCTGTATTGCTGAAATTCATATTGTGTGTTAGTCTGCAAGCTGGTAACAAACTGACCACTTTATTCAGCCTCACGGTTCTAGTACTGAACACTATTTAGTGCCACATACAAAATGGCATCTTTACTAGGAGAAAAATAGCAACTGATTCATTGTTCAGCTGATGGGAGGAATTACCTCCATCACTGTGCGATTCCTCTTGATTCATCCCACGCCTGGAATCATGAAGGAATAATTTAAAGTCAACTCTACAAATCAGTAAGCTCTAAACTCACTGCCTAACAGCCACCGAGCATCGCTGTGGGCAGCTTGGAAAGGCTGGTGCTTTGTACACGTTGCTGATGGACAGAAGTAAAATGTGAGAATATCTCAGCTGCAGAGTATCAGTACTGCAGAGATGAAAGCACAGTTATAGAAATGGATGATGCTCCCTCACCCAGGGTTCACTGTGGAAAGCCAGCTCTCAAGGGAGAAGGTAGAAACAGAAGCAAGCTGGAGAAAAGGAATCAACATTTTATTGTAGGCAAAGCGAGATCTGTGCAGGAAAAGGGTGACAAAAATTGAACTGTTACGTGTGCTGACGAGACAAACAGGACAGGACATGGCAGATCATCCTAAAATAGTGTAAAGCCTGGTGTGTGCCTGCTTGCACATAAGACAAGCAGAGAACAGGTAACTAAAGGAAAAGCATCCAAGCCAGAAGCAAATGCAGGGAAAAGGGAATTAGAAAAGCAGCAACACAAAGCAGACGTTCCACGGCCCCGTAACACAAAAAAATGTAAGATAGGGATAACATGAACAACAGGAAAATAACTCAAATACCAGAAGGACTCAGGTCCCCTAATGAGTTGGGGGTAACAGGGATGACACATTGCAGAGTGTTTATCTGCCACAGAGCACCATTTCTTTCAGGATCCTGCTATGGTCTGAACAGTGTATATTGCTCCCACGGCACAGCTTTAGTGTGTCCAGAAACATGGGGTTTCCCAACAGTGTTCTAGCATGGCTAGAAAGCGAGCTGTGTGCCAAGGGGAGCACACCAGGGTAGCCCTACAGAATCCACCAGGTTATTGATTCACTAAGTGAATACTCAGGAACACTGTAATTGCTGTCTGGGCTGCATTATTACAATGAGGGTTTTAATGGAGAGTTAAGAGCAGCGCTGACCTTTAAATACCCTATGCATTCTAAGGCTGCGCTAGATGATTTTACACCAATTATTTATTAGCATTATAAGTAAAGGAGTTATTATCATTCATGAATTCTGTAACAGTCAATTTGTTTCTCTGCCCAGAGCCTTGAAGTGCCTATTTCACAATTTCTTAGAGATGTAACCATAGGAACTAAGTGGTTGCCAACATAAACCTCCATAATTAATGACGATAAGCTTTCACCCTATTGAGTGATACTGAAATGTATACAGAGTTGATGAAATACACCTCAAGGGCCGTGGGACCCCGCAGGCAGCGGTGCATCGACTTGCTGTACGTCACACCTACACGCTGCCCGAGCGCCTGCCTTGGCTCAGCGCTGCACTGGGGAAACTCTGGCACAAAGCAGCCTGCGGTGAAATGGGAGACCAAGGTGGCAGATTTTCCGCCCTGGAAAGCAGGGATCCCTCTGAGCTGTAACAAAGAGGAAAGACAGTGCCCCTGACCCTCTCCCTGAGCACCACAGAGGAATGGGAAATGGCAGGGGAGGGGAGCGGCAGCCCCCCACCCCGGGGCAGCACCAGGTCCCTTGTCCCGGAGCACCGGGGTATCGGCAGCTCTGAGGGGTCATGCTCTGCTACGCGGTTCGGGACGACCCCAGAGCTGGAGCCAATTCCCTCCCCGTGGCAGAGGACCCACCTCAGAGGAGGTACTGAGCAGCAGTTACCTGCTGCAGGGTCAAACACAAAACGGCAGTCAAATAGCTTCTCTGGGTGTCCGTCCTGTCCCTGTCACGCTGGGATAAGTATTTCCACTCTGTTGCCCTCTAAAGAGTTTTTTCCTACCCATCTGCTGCTGGAGGACAGACAGCTCCACTGCAGATGGTCCTCCTCAAGTGCCTGTGTGTGATTTCCAAGCAATAACCTGGCTTTTCATAAGAACCTATGCAGGGACACAAACACTCCATCCCTGGAGGTGATAATTTTATATACTTACGTAGCAAGCCATGGAATCATAGAATTGTCTGGGTTGGAAGGGACCTTAAAGATCATCTAGTCCAACCACCAACCTAACTCTGATAAAAAACCATCACTAAACCATGTCACTAAGCACTATGTCAACCTGTCATATGCCAAACACCGCCATGAAGGAAGGCTTTTGCTCCTGCTTGCCTGGAACCAGCACGGCACAAGACCTTTACAGGGAAAATTTTTCACTAACCCCACAAATTAGGCTGGCAAAGTGTTTTCTTGCAGAGGACAGCACAGTCACCAGAAGTGAGGTGGGGGGAATCAGAGGGCTCTTGCAGATTGAACCTGGCACAGCTGGTCCAGAAAGCTCAGCTGAGGGTCGCCAGGTGGCCTGACCAGCCGTGAGGACTGACTGACTTCACATGCGTGTGAAAAGTGTCAGCCCAAACAAGACGCACTGGCCGCCTGCAAACTCAGGATACTCTTTGGGGAAAAGGGGGAGAAACCTACAGGGCTGAGATGCCCACTAGGTTCCCAGCACACTCTGCTTATGAGCCACTGCAGCAGCTCCCAGGACACAGCTCAGGACAGCCAGGTACAGACTGCACGGACCGGCCACGGTGACAAGTGGCATCACGGGCTGAGAAGCAGAGCCCGGGCCCAGCCCCGCTCCCCAAAGGGCTGGCATCTCCCTTCATCTGCAGACAAGAGGCACAGGAGCTTTTGACAATCGTGATTAAAGGCTCAGAACACGTCTTGCAAGACGTCTTCATTTACTGCTTCAAGAGAAATGCCTACAAGGATCAAGCGTCCCTTAAAAAAGCAGAAACAAGACCCAGATGACTTTTCCCACTGCATGTTAGTGTGGAAATTGGAAGCAACCTTGCAAATGGTTTGGGGTTTCATGTGTTGGCTCTATCATAAGAAGATATAAGTGACTTTCCCATTTTTGAGATTCTTCCTAGAGGGATGCTGTAGAGGAAGGTCATGAGAATGCTCCAAGTCCAGATGTTATTTGCCTACAAGGAAGAGGAGAACACAAGAACGGCCACTTGGGGCCTGACCAAAAGCGACTGTAGCCCCCATACTGCTGGGAAGGGGGAGCGGGGTAGTGCAGGAGAAGGAGAGGGGCTGCAGGGTCATCTCCCACCTCCCAGAGTATGGGTCGTAAGGGGCTGCCTGAGCCAATGGGATCAGCCCCACAAAGGAACAGAACGGAGAGTTTGCCATTTAAATGTTTTCCGAAGGAAAACATCTGAAAGAGGACACAGCAACAGCTTCTTTTCATCTTTGGGGAGTGCTACTACAGGAAAGTGAAGGGCTTCAGTGTGGGCTGGGCACAATTCTGCACACAGATATACACACACATCTATTTCTATTTAAGCTGTCCATAGACAGCACCCTGCATTAAGAAGCCCCCACTTTGTTGCTGTAGCACAGTGATACTAACAGTGAAAAAGCACATTTGAATATTTGACTTCATTAAGTAGACTATGCTGATCCTTTAAGCAAGTTATTGGTTATCATGATCATCAGAAACACTCAGAATCCTCTTTGTTTAAATGTATCCGTCTTCAGTTTGTTATAGATACACCATCACTGGCAGATAACATTGTCACACGAGATAATAGGCTCCTGCTGCTAGATAAACACTTGGAGGAAGATGCACATTTGAATTCTTATTCTGTTGGCTTTAATGAGATGCCATCAGCTCAAGTTTGGCCCTATTTTTAGATGTCGTTAAGAGAAGCTCTACACAATGATATCAACAATAAAAATGTTCCAAATAAGTTTTAAAAGACTTTCCACTGGAAATAGGGTTTTCTTGAAAACACACATTCCTTTGCAGACTCCACGCAGCACTGCGTTGGCAGATAAGGACCCACACGCAGCGAGGATGGCACTGAGGGATCATGGAGTAACCAGGACTTGGCCATCTCGGGGAGACCAGGTGCTGCCCACAAGCAGGGATCCAGTCACTTGAGCTCCTTCATGCTCTGGCACATGGGACACCCACCATTGCTCCCTGCAGCGACAAAAGGCTAAAGCCAGCTGGGTTCCCTGTTTCTCCTCTCTTTGTCTGCCTCATATGCTGCTGAATTCTGGTGTGCCCAGCTCCACACCCCTTTCTTGGTGACCTCTGAGGATTTTAAGATGTTCAAAACTCATTTTCTCCTTCATATTCCAGCAGGGATAACTTGGAGGAATAATAATTTGGCCATAAATATATATTTATAACCTATCATATTATACTCTGAACAACTGCCTCTGGGTACAAGAAACCACATTAAAATGTATGCAAACTAAGTTAACAAATGTCAGCTAGAGGTCCCAAATACAAACTGTGCCTCTCAGCCCCCAGGCTAGAAATCTGAATAAACAGATGTTCTTTGCACTGTGCCCTGAAGGTTAAACTTAACCTTTGTTAGACAAACAAGGGACACAGATATTCCTTTCTAAATAAGAAGGGTTGATGGTGTATATAATCGAGGCTTAGACCATTTGACATATTTTAGGTTAAGGATTTTAGCAGAGGGAGAGAAATTATAATATTTCTAGGAGAGGAGAAGCAGACAGATGGTACACAATAAATCAATAAATCTAGAGGTCAGAGGCATCCACCGAGAGACACCACCACCCTATTTCCATACCTACTTTATTTGCAGCTCAGGGTCCATGCCAGTTGGGGGCTGCTCTCAAAGTCCCCTTGGAGGAATGGCTCCTCTTGGCAGGTTTCCAGGTTCACTCAGAGCAGGACCCAAGTTTCACTCTTTCAGACGCGAGTGAGTGAGGGCTTGCGATCTGGGCGTCTGCAATTTCACCAGAGATAAACCTTGTCAGTAGTACTCTTATCCACAAGAAGCATTTCGAAAGCCAGACCCACACCCGTGTTGCAAATAAGCCAACTCAAGTTCTGGGCTTGGGCCACTGACTAAAATCCATCACTAAAGCCTGGCAGTTGTAGACAATCTCTGCCTAAGTACCCCGTCTATTTTATGCATACCCCTCCAAAACCAAGGCGTGTTAGCAGGATCCTGCCTAACACAGACATAAGGTGAGAATGATAGAACATTTCCAAAGACTATTTTCCTTACTAGCTCAGTATGATGTTTACCTGGAAAGGTATGTCGGGCCAGGGCTTTGCTACTTCCTTGCAGCAGCATCTGTGTCTCCCCTGAGCACCACGAGGACCGGGTTCACAGAAGGTCACATCCACTGTCAGTGAGATGGTGCCTCTGCGGACTCTGAAACCTCCACACCTTTGAGGAAGGCAAAAAACATCACAACCACAAACTCAGTTCCACCTAGAAAACCCAAATTTATACAAAAACACGATCATGTGCAGCTGCCACTCACATTTACATAGCTTGCATGGAAGCCATCATCTCTGGGTTCCTCTCTGTGTTTCTCCAAGCGCAAGTAAGAGATATGGAAAAGAGAAGCGAAGCGCTAAGGTCCTGGTGGTGCCTGTAGCTGATAGAGGAAATGTTTACAGCCTAATACTCAGAAAGAGTGTTAAAGCAAAATTCTGGAATGACCTATAGAAAACACTTTGGAACACTTGCCAAGGCCAGGAAAACTGAAGAGAAAGATGGGCAGAATGCTAGCCACCGTGCTGGTTTTTCCCCTGGAAACAGGAAAACTAAATATACTGAAAGACCATTTGCTCCCTCACGGGTTGGCCAGGAGCGTTTCCACTTTTCCTAGGCTCTTTTTGGGCTTTGCAATATGAAATCAAGGCACATGTTCTTCTTGCTTTTTTTGGCTGAGTATCTGCGTTGCTTCATATTTCTCTGGGCTCTGCTGCCTTTTTTTTTTGCCTGTGCTTCTGTTCTGCTCTAACCTATCCTGCATGTCTTTACCTGTGGGGTTTGCTTTATCATCTGAAAACTCCTAACCCACGTACATACCTGTCTTTCTAGCTCAGCAATAAATAACATGAATATGAGCAGTCCATATTCCAGCTGTAAAGTGCTGTGTGTGGTAGGGGCTGCCCCTCACACTTCTTTGCTTTAATTTACCCATTTTAGGTCTCTTCACATAACTAAGTGAATTCTTTCTCTGCCTGGGCCATGCTTGCTGAGCTTGGAGATTTTTATTTTATTCTTTACAGGATGCTTCAAGTTCTGCTGAATTAGTTCCGAATTTTCTCAAGGTCTACCAAAAGCCATCCTTTTACTCTGGGTTTGGCAAAGGGAGATACACTGCTTTCCTCCACCTGCCTGAATGCTCTGCAGGTGAGATAGGAGAATCCCTGGAAAACAGAAAGGAGCGATCCAGCTTAGCACAGCCACGATGGAACAGCAGATCCATCCTAATCTAAAGGATTAGGATGCTTAGGACATTCTTCTAGGAGCAGGGGTATAGTGAAGATTTAAGACCATATGGGCCTAGTTTTCATAGAGAACCAGAATAAAATACATATCCCACTGCTGGTCACCAGAAGGGACCCTGTAGCCAGAGGTTGGCCAGCCCTATGAGAGCAAGGGCTACAGAGCTGGGAGAGCTGCTAGGACAGCTACGTTCCTTGCTGCTTTGTTTAGATGAGTTACACCTCAGCAACTAACCCAGAATGACTCTTGAGGGTCACTGCTATCCAACAGAGGCCAATCAACAGGATTCTTCAGTTTTTTGCCATGTTGTTTCAAGAATAATGGATCCAGGTGCAGAGACAATGCCTTGTAAACTGTCTGCGATAAGGTACTTTTATTAGAAAAGTACAGAACTATGATTGATGATTATCTAATTAAATTTCAGGCTAAATTTGCTGTAATTTGATTTACTGATGTGTTCTGAGTGAATCACAAACATTTTGAAATAAGAGGCTAGTACAACAACTGTGCACAATGATACAGAAAATAAAGGCCTTTCCCATGCCAATTGGAAATAAATCCACAGTTATTTAAATAAAGACATGAATTATTTATGGGACTTCTGTAGCAGAAAGAAGCTGATGCAAACACTATCATAACAGAGAATATAAAAGCAGAAATTAAATATGTGACTTAACTGCCAATAATTCCGTAACATGTCTAAAGAAATAGTACCCTGTTTACTACAGCAGGCTATTCCCCCCAACGCGTGGTGGACATGAGTGTTTCTATATTACATTCATGCCATCGGCTAGAGTACATTAATATCCTCATACTATTTTCATCCTAAAGCTCAATCTTTGTTAATGTTATTATACAGAGAAAGTGTCTGCTGAAGACATCCAGACAGATTTGCCCATTTCCATCATAAGCTTTACAACAGTTTTAATGCCTTTCACTGAAAAGTCAGCATTTTGCAAGGTTTAAAAAAAAAAAAAATCAATTGAAAACGATTCAAAACCACAACGTTCATAGCCATTTGCCATGGGAACAAAGTCTTCTATAGTGAGGGCAATTATTCCTTTTAAAGCACAGCTTCCACTGTTCTGTTGCAAGTTGCACTGAAATAGGGACTGAACTCATCATCTCATCATTTAAACATCTGTAAATAGTCTAAATACAGGACATTAGATCTGGATCAGAAATCTCAGCAAAAACGTTCATCGGTATTTTGTGCAAATTAGACCCTCCATTTTGTGTATGACAGCATCAGAACTCTCTGCTCCTCACAAATGATCTGGAACGGTAGGTATTTCTGCTAAATGGGGGCATTTTGGCTGCCTTGAGTGAAAGCTGAGGGAGCATGGCTGGTTCAAGGTGTAGTTAAATATTGGTTAAAACCAGTAACTAGGTCTTGGTAGATGCAAAACAGAATCCATGGAAAAGCACTACCCTGCTTCAGAGACCCACCGCTAGGGTTGTACTATTTCAATTATAAGATGCCCTGCAGCTATTAATAAAAGAAATAAAATGATAACCTAGATATCTTGCACTTGCTGCATCTGTAGCATTAAAGATGGTCTCATCCCACCTCATCCCATCTGTTGAAGGGCATAACTTAAATAATATTTTTTAAAACACAACTGGTGTCTCTACTTTCAAGAGCGGGAATCAGTCCCTGGTGCTCAGAGGAAGGCAGAGCCGCCGTGCAGGAGCACAGCAGCAGAACATAATTTCCAGAGGAGCTCTTAATTGACTGCACTTGTGGAAGAAGCATCAAAATGTCCCAAAATGAGCACGTTGTTGCTTTTTTAATTTGCTGACAGTTTGCCCCCAGGTAAACCTCTAGCACACTAATAGTTTTTCTTGGCCAACATAACCAATATAGATTTACTATCCTTCTTTGCTAAATAAGAGGAACATTTACAATAGCTTCTGGCTAGAAAATTAACCAAGTGAACTCTTCAATTTGTCTGTCCCTGTCTGTCTCCCTCATTAATTTTTTATGGAAATCAAAGACTAATTCTGTCTCTCTGCTTGTAATCACATTCAAAACATGCTCATGACTCAGTAATCTGCTTATGAACATTGCTGTTCTCTGCAGTAACTCTGCAGACACCCACATTTGGGGCGGTCTGAATGCTCACACAGCTTGCTGTTGCCAACACAGTTTTTTTTCCAGTGCTGTTTCTGTCATCTGAGACTCTCCCCTCCATTATGAAAGCTAACAGGATGAACAGGAAACCCATCAAGCCAAAGTCAGAAGTCACAAGAAGCTATTCACCACGCTGCAAAACCCTGGTAAGCAAATTCTGATGGCTTTATTCAAAAAGTGAAATTGCTGCTGGTGCCTTATCAAAACAAGCCCAGCCTGAAAGGCCAGATGTGAAATCCCACACTCATTACCTCAATGCAAGGGAAGTCTGATCCAAATTTGGTATTTTGACTTCAGCAAATGCAAATAACACGGTTCCTCTGCATACAGAACGTGCTGTAGACGAGGTTTCATTTTAAAATTAAACTAGTTGCCAAGATGTTAACTTTGTGAGCCGCTTTCAGCATCATAATTACCTGCTTCGACCAGCAATCGGTTGCCTTCGCACAGCAGGGCCGTCTAGTTGTTATTCTTCATTCTGCTGCAGTCAAAAAGCCTCTGGAGAGGAGCTATGAGCTGCTATCCATGTCACCTTCCCACCAGGAATAAAAAGGTGAACTCACATTTAATGGCAATACCGTAATTGGCGTGCTCCTGGATGAGAGGAGGTGAAAGGCAGCGAAGAGCAAAGGACAAGGAGCGGTTCCATGGGAGCAGGAGGTACAAGGAGGGCTCCTCGCTCTTAGCCTTTCAGCTGCTTTTTGATGGCTCAGCAACCCAGATAATTTTACCCAAGAGAGAAACGGTGAAGAAAAGTGACAATATTTCTCTATTAAGCAAAAGCACTTTCATTTATAACCAGATTTTGGATCACAAAAATGAAAGAGAGAAGCACAGAGCCGCTTTTCTATTTTTGTCTATAATCAGTATAAATGCTTTTCCACATTCAAAACATGCACCAAAATCAACTATCTTGCAGCATGCAAATTTTTTCCTGACTCCGTGGACATCACAAAGACACTGTTAGAAGAGTTTGTAGCAAAATGATTTGAACATTTCTACTTAAAACCTCGCTCGGTACACAACAAACATACATGTATTTATTGCACAGAGCTCTGGTAATGTATTCTAATGTTCTCTCATGCTTCCTGAGATCATAGTCCCCAGAGCATAATATTTTGGAAGAAGCTAATTTGTCATATCATCTAAAGAAAACAAGCACAGTCTTCCCAGCTCTGCTCACACAACAACGCATCAAACCAGAAAAGATTTCTTTATTCCTAAAGAATGAGCCATGAGCTGCCTAAAAATAAGCTTTGAGAAGCACGTAAAAAAAATAACCACCACAAATATGAATGAGAGAGAATTCTAAATGAGACATTTATTAGATCCAGGAAGGCAAAGAAATAACGCAGCAACATGTGCCTTCTCTTCAGAACTAATTCTGTTTGATTTGATATCTATATTTTTGTGTGTTTAAGGCTAGGAGGGATTTGCCAAAGAGCTGTGGTGGTGGGGATGTGCCAGTGGATCAGAATGACACGTTCCTGCGAGCTGAATCACGTCATTTTTTAACAATTGCCTTCCGGAGAAGGTGTAAGGACAAAACCACACACCACTGCCAGCTAAGCAAAACCTCTCCACAAAGTTTTTGTGCAGAATGTACTGTACTTCTGCTTATTTACCCTGTTCCTTTGTTTTATTTTGCCAACTATGGTATTTCCATATTAATCTAGAGCATGCTCGTTTTAGGCTTTAAAACTGGGTCAACACACCCAGAAAATTCACACCAAAATGCAGTTCCTGAGCACAGATAGGCAGAGTTGTCAAAATATTCTCATCACTGAGTAAATTTGTGCTTAGAGCAAAACCAACAGCCTGGAAAACACAAGTGCCCTGC
>KZ515173.1:0-11225 GCA_002844005.1 Limosa lapponica baueri
TCCTTGGTACGTTTGTTGGAACTGCACAACTAGGATGATATCTCAGTGCCTGGTGATATGGGTTGGCTGTTATGTATCTTGACTCAGACAGTAAAACTGGCACTTCTCCTGCTTTTATCAGCCCAGAAATTTGAAGTAGTGAAGTTGATACTACTTCCCTGTTAGCGAGGGGGAAAAGTAAAGTTAGGTTTTGTGTGAGAACCATTTGCCATAGAAGCAAGTCAAGAGGAGCATCAAACAGGTCCTGTGTTCAGCCAGTGATGACAAGAAGCAGAACAATTTGTAATCAAAATTCTATATTCTCTTCTGTCTAAATATTAACAGTTCCAGCTTGTGATACGTAAGCTGGTGTTTTCTTGCTTGTCACGTGCAAGAATCAAACAGAGATAATTTAGTGCAATCAAATGCATAACAAGATTCTGGACAGCCTGATTTAGAAGTCCTCACTATTTCAGATTTAAGGAAGAAAAGCAAGCAAAATAAGAGAAAGACAACATATGCCAGCAGAGATAAAGACAATAACAGATTTTATTTTTTTTTTAAACTGTACCAGGAAAAAAAGTATCATTAACACGCCATTGGTCTGGTATTAAATGGAAACAGTAGAAGAATCAATAAAGATGCAGGAAAAGTAGGGCTAATCAGTAATTATTCTGCTCTGTATCTGGAAAATTAACAGACAATATGGTTGTATCAGTTCATTAATAAGCAGTTATTTCCAACTGTATCAATAGGAAGTTGCAAAAAGGCAGCCTTTAGAGGTAGGCATATCAAAAACCAGTAGACCTGGACAACGTAATCAAAGAAGCATTAAAAACAGGTAGCTGAAGAACTCTTTAGATGTTGAATATTGACTTTAACCAACTATTGGAGAATAAGGGCAGTTTTAAAGTAAATTAAAGAAAGCTGATGTCACACCAATGCTTAAAAAAGGGAAACTAGAATAACATACATATTTTAAGTACTGGCAATGTAATGCTGACCACTGCAGAATAACAGAGGAGCTGATATTATTTCCTTAATATCCTAATGAAGGATTTGTTGAACAACAAATAACAGAGGATAAAATTATTACCAATTCAATTTTGTTCTTTTTGGAAAAAAAAAAAAAAAAAAAAGGTGGTCTTTCCACAAAGAGAATAGCTTTATCTGGTAAGACTGCAATTCTGGTTGAAGTAGATAATATGGCATAGAGAAAAGCAGAATTCCCTAGGTATTCTTTGTTTATTGACTTAGAAAGCAGTGACAAAGATTAAAACTCATTAACTGACAGATCTAAAAATGCAATTACAAATAAGAGTTAGCATCAAACAGGTGAGTTTCTTGTGGGGTCTGAAGCATACAACATATTGAGACTACTCTGTTTAAAAGTTTGTCAGTAATCTGGGAAAAGACACAAAGTCTTCAATTATAAGATCTCCAAAAGACACAATAATCATGAAAGATATGAAGAATGTAGTGGAAAACTCATTCATACAAATACATTTGGTTAATGTAGTTAGTATAGTGGAAGAAAGCAACGTATGATTTTGTTAAATTACAAGACATATCTCAGAAGAAAGAAACCAGGCCAAATTTACAAGATGGAGAACCTGTAAAGTGGTAACTTTGGGAAGGAGTCATTGGCGAAGGATGAACCAATCAATCCAAAACCAGTTGTCAGTGCAAGGCAGCAGCCAAGATAACTTATGCAATCTTCAGATTTGTATACAATGAACTATCAAATAGGAGTGCATGCATTATGTTATGCTTGTAGTTGACAGCTATTTAACAAAAGCACTGACTCCATTAAATGCCCACAATTAAATAAAAATAGTGAGTTCTAAATGTTTGTTAGAGAAGATTCACAGGAATTATTAAATAACTGAAAAAAAAAACATAAAGGAATTTATTACATATTGCTAAATGAAGAGAAAAATTAAGGGAAAATTTGAACACACTCTCAAAGTTTCTACACAGAGAAGATTAATTGCACGATTTTATTTAATCTAGTAAATTTGGCCGTAAGCCATCCATTGAAACGTACATTTACATTGAAACTAGAAGTAACTTTCATCAGGAAAGGTCTGCCCCAGAAACAAATTAAGTTGTAGCAGATTCTCAGTTGTTTTTCAATCATTTAGAAAAAACATCCAATCTTGATTTTAAAAATTTCAACACATAGATTATTTTTGAAAAGAAAATAAAAATACTGTGACCTGTAGCATAGTCTCTTCTGCCAATCAACTCTATCTATCTACTAATTTCACAGAACATAAAACAAACTGGTGACAGCAACACTGGTAAGAAAACCAACTCCTGGGCTATAGTGTTCAGAAATTTTCTGCCCAGTAGCCTTTCTCAGCAAAAAAAGAAGAATCAAAACTATTTAGTGATCTTATTTTGTCCATATATATATATATATATTTATTTCTGTAGCATTCACTGTGGTCTCTTGGGAAACCAGATCACATTTGCACTTGAAAAAACAAGTGTGAAGTTTTCACACCTGACCAGAAAAATTAGCTCCCAGAGAAGTGACATAACTCCCATTTAAATCCTCTTGTAAGCCACAACACTGCAAACTGTAGCAATGTAAGCCTAAAATACTAAGCATTTATCAACCCCTTCCCAGCCTAGACTGAGAACACAGAGAGTACTGGGTCAATTTACTAGAGATGAAGGGAGAAGCTCTTTTCAAAGCTCTGTCTCTCATAGGGGAAGGAAAGATGAAGAGGAGGAAAAAAAAGGCATCTTTACAGACAGGCTGCAGGATAAAAATAAATAAATAAATAAAATCACTTGCAGGAAACTTTCAACTACACCAAACGCTTCCACTACATTTGAGGTCTGAAGCCCAGATAGTCCATTTACCTCTTCCTTTCCAATATGAATGCCTTCTCCACCCACATCTTCCTCTCACCCCTTGGCAATTTGTGAGATTTGCTGCTATCACAGAATTCACTCCACTTGTGTAATGGCCTCGTCCTCTGGGTTGTGTTCATCTTTTCTACTTGAAGCGTGCTTCCACTCTTTTCACAGCATGCTATACAAGCCTAGCAGAATTTACTCCTCAGGTTTGGGGTTGCGTTCTTTTTTTAATATATATATATAATCATGCCATGCCTAGGAGCTTTTCTAACTTGTATTCACCTATACCTGTGCTCAAGGAATCGTAAGTCTAGTGAGGATTTCTGGAGTAAAGCGCGCACTCCTCATGCTGTCTCCCATCTTCAAAATTAGGAGATGTCAGTACAGTTAGTAAGCTAGCTATTCAGTGATTAACAGCTGGGAAATACTCATTTACAAATGATTTATTCTGCTCCAGTCTCACAGAATTCCAAGATGAGAATGGGCCACAATCTGCATCTGACTACTGATTTGATTATATTTTTCAGTTTGACAACTATAGGTAGGAGCCTTGCTGCGAGAAACCAGAATTAATATATTAATTCTTGACAGGTAGTGGAAAAAAGATTAACATTTTTAATTGTAATTAAGTCTTTTTGGTTACACAGAATGGCTTGTCCTACAGATAAGTCAGAGCAGCGTGGAAGGACTTCCGTTTTGTTGGCTTCACAAGCACAAGGACACATTTTGAAGGCAGCGTTCTGGGATCCACATCCAAACAGAACTGCTCTCCTCTCTGACACTTCCACCTTCTTCATCCTTCCATGACCCTTTATCCCAAGCATCTCAGCTTATCTGAGAGAACCACAAAATGGTTCCACAACTCTCTCCCTTCCATCCCTCTCTCATGGCCATGTCCCTTATTCAACTGTCCATTTTCAGCAACACCATCTATCTACTTCCAGTCTTCTCACATGAAGGGGCCACATGAGGGTCCAACTTCTTTTACAATCTTTTCTCACCATGGTACTACTCCCCACCTCCAGCTTGTTCCCTTATGAGTACAGGACAAGATTCCTTCTCAAAATTTCATGGGTAACAGAAAGGCAACTTTTCTGACGCTGTACCAGTGAGTCAAACAAAACTGGAAAACAACTCTTACAAGGAGAAAAAAAAATTATTCCATTTACACAGCTCCTGAACGCAATCTTACCAGAATTTTCAATTAAAAAAATTTTAAAAAAAAAGAAAAAAAAAAATCAATCTCATGAACAAATCTAGGATGGAAAATTTAGGCTCAAACATTTTCAAAATTCAAACTTTGGAAACTAAAACACTAAAATACTTAGTAGTGGTAAACCACCTTAATTACACATGACATTACCAACCTTAGTAGAAAGCTGACAAAACAAACAGGTACACTAACAGTATGTTTGTGTATAAAATGCATACATTTTATTCAAACATATTGTAGTTTTAAGTCTTCTCTGTTAGAAAAACTGTACAATTAATCTGATTAATTATGGAATCTGTTGATATTTTACAGGAAGCATAACATTTTCGCTTCCATATACAAAGATAAAAAATAATTTCCATGGCATCTTTATGAGAGACTCAGTCTAACATAATTTATTTAAGTGCTGGAATTAGCACAAAATTACCGATCAGGACTCCTACTCCCATCAGGTCACTTAAGAGACAGAAAAGGCGTTAGACACCTAATTCTTCTGGATTTTGAAATCTTTTAGCCACATATTCATAAATCCTATCCTGATCCTCTTCACTTTGTATAATAAGAGTAATATGAAATACAACACAGTAAGATCATAGAAACCCTGAAGGGAAATAATTTAGAATAGATAACAGGAATTATTTTGGTATATAATTAACTTGCAATATACCAAGGGCAGTTTGTTAAAGATGCTGCACCGAAATTTATTAAAACCCCCTGCATTTCAGTAGACACAATGTGCAAGACCAATGACATGGGTAACAACGTTACTATTAATACCATTAATAACCACATTACTATGCATGCCATCAGTCCCAAATTCACACACATGTACACGTCATACGTTCAAAGACCACTAAACGTCAAGAATCTCATTTATGGTCTCCCTAGAAATGAATATGGGCTTGTGGAAACACCAGTGGGTTGAATCCTACCACAGAGAAGGAAACTGTATGCGGTGAAGATGGAAACGCTCCTCAGAAGAACATTCCACAGCCCTGTGTTCTGTGCTACCCTCATACTCGTTTATCCTTACTGCAGTGAAAGCTTTGAATGGACAAACTGCACATGGACTTCAAGCGAACGCTCAGGAGCAAATTCTGCCCAGAGAAGCAGGATCTTAATGCTTGTGGCAACATGATCAATCTTTTAACTTGCTACGGCCAGAACGGAAACCGAGTCCAAGCAAAAGGTCAGAACAGGCATTTTATATTCTCTGTTAGAGGAGGGGAGGAAAAAAATGTCTTTGAGGAGTAAAGTAAGTAGCTAATGAGACACAGCACTGACAGCTGGAATTTAATAAGTATCCACTTCACAAGGAAAATTGCTCTTAGTAATTAAATGCAGGTATCATACAAAGCTTCTGCTTAGAGCTAAGACTTCAAAATTCTTCTGTCAGTAGGACTGAAGAGGTTTTACATACCAGGTAATATAAGGGTGAGTTTGCCTGGGAGGCTAATCCTAAACGAAGAGGGTTAATTGCATAAATTTCACAGTCATGTCAGTGGTAAATAATTCCAAAGGGACTTGTTCAGATAGTAGTCTGGCATTACTGAAAAACAGACTGCAACTAAAAAGACCTGTTATAAAGTTCACCAAAACCTGAGACACATAAAAAGTTTATTAGTCATTGCAGAACTAAAATGCAAACAAGATCTTTTTAGGGGGATCCAAAATTCTTTATGCTCCAGGTCTGTAGGGCCATAAAACTCTACCTGAGAAAATTTTAAACAATCTTCTAATTAATCACAGGATTTTATAACCTTTCACAAGCTGTAAGTAAAACATTAACAAGGTAGGAGGAAGTACTCTTTGTACTAAGCATGATTCCTAACCCCGCTGACATACCCCACTAGACGAACCAGGTTAGAATTTAACATCAAACTGAGATTATAATGGATACACACAGAAACTGTGTTTCATTTATGGGACTGGATTCCCATAAATGAAGGTGTAAGTCTCTAAATTACTGGGAGCATCTGAGAGAGCAGTGTCTCATTGTTTTTCTGTAATTTGTGACACCACCATCAAAATATGACCACATAACATACACTTAACATAATAAAACTCATATCCCTAAAAAGACATCTTGATCCTCACTTAATTAGCCATCCAACAGAACACTGTTGGTATTACAAAAAGAAAGCAGTTTAAGTATCTAGATGGTTGAATGTTTTTACCAACTACATCCAATAGATTTGCACGTATTCAGGTATGCATAACACAATCACACAGCTGTATTTACTTCAGTGTAAAAGAGCACTGATTCTGCAATATATGTTTTAACCTACCTCATAGTACATCGGCACATCCTTAACCTTTTTTCCCTTTTGATTCCCAGATTCTCTGATCTGCAAGGAAATAAAGCATTCTACTGTGAGAAGATCTAAGTTTACACAAATCATCTTACCTGTTATTCCATTTTGCAAACACTACACTCACACTCCAGAACAGTGGGGAATCATTCTATGGTATCCCTGTAACTTAGAGAGGGAGCTTTTGTGACCAACACCTTGAAGAAGGGTCTGTAACAAAAACTCACTGTTTACAGGGAGCAGACCAGAATATACAGTAAACTTTTCTTTTTCCATTTTTAACTCCTATGAATTACTGTAATTTTTAAAACTTCCACAGAGTAATTCAATTGAATACGAACTTTATAGTTATAACAGATCAAAGAAATCAGTATCTAGAAGCAAGATCTAGGGTTTGTTTGTTATTAAAAGTTCCTTTCTTGGAATACCTGTCTGAAAATGTCTTCACGCGTTACCACGCTGAAGAGCTTCCGCTGTGGCACCTGCACAGCAAGAGACAGGGCCTCCGTGTGGATTTCATCCTCAATTTTGGTCCCAACCACAAAAGCAACGCTAGGCTTCCAGTCATCCTACTTTCCAAAAATAAAACATTTAAGGTATTAAAACTCAAGCAAACAAAAGTGCTTATCTGCCGTTTCAAGGAATAACGCTGTAGAGATGGTTACTCTCTTTAAGAGGTATTAAACATCACCGTATGAATCACACTGAATGAAATAAACTATTCAACCCGAAAAAGCACATACTACTCTGTCCTAATTCTTTCTGCCATCAGGTGGCAGCATTATGCTATGGAAAACACAAATTCCTACCAACAGCCTCTACAGACCTCCCCGCAGGCAAACGCTGCGTTAGCATCTCACAAAGATATAGTATCTTTTAAATGACATTTGCAGATTTGACGGTTCAGTAAGCAAACAAGACGTGCATTTTGAATATCCGTATTATTGTGATTACTTGCTGTAGGGAAAAAAAAAAAACCAAACCAAATTTCAGCTCCCTCATCCTGGGAATTCGATAATGCACAGGTAGTGTTTTCTGAAAACTGCAGTATTATTTGGTTTTTGAGGGCATATTTATGCATACCATAGTTCTTACATGATTTCACTAAGTATTCTGAACTGAGAAAAATTATTTATCAATGGCACGATATATTTCTTTACAATATTGACAAATGAAAAACACTAACAGTTTTCAAACATTTGCAGTAAAATACACATACTTTTATGAAAAAAAAAATCTGATTTCAGCATTAAAAAATGCAGAAAAAGAGAAGTTTGGAACACCTTATTTAATGATACACATCCCCAGAAGCTTCAAAACGATGTAATGTAAGTAACTTTTACTGGTTACTCTGCTTTCCCATTAACCTTCTTTCCCATCAACTTTAACCTGCTGGAATCCCTTTCATAAAGCAAGTGGCTACCTCCAGCACATTAACATTTCATTCCAGAGTATTCTTTACCAGCATCAGTGGCACCTGAACCATAAGCACTTCCAATGGTTGTGCTGTACACTTTTCAGGAATCACCAAATTATTTTTTTCATTGCAAATCTGGATGTGTAAACTACAAGGATATCAATAAAGCTACATAAAGGTAAATACGGAAAGAGCTTCAGTAAGACCAAGGTAGTCCCAAGACATTGTCAAGCTCTCAGGACCAGGCTAAGCAGAGTCACATACCAGGCCAGCATGCATCATAGCACATAATGATTCCAAAGACAAATATAAGAAAGGCTAGTAACTTTAGGATTTTGATGGAAATATTTTCATACATGTATATTACATACAAAGCCCTTGTGGAAAAGAGGAACAAAATCTGAGTTGATGGTAAAGTGAGGGAAAGGACCATTCCAAAAAAAAATAAAAATGGTGAGATGTGAATGGTAAAAGGAGAAGTTTCTTTTTCCAGTTTTACAGTACACTTCTTCATTTGTTCCTTCTCTTAGCTGAAAAAAGTTTGAAACTTATGTCAACTGTTGCTTTGTCCCATCCCAAGTGAGTAACTCACGACTTGGGATGGGAGAAGGCAACAGTTGACATGTTTCAAACTAGTAAATGCTTGCATGGAGGGAAACAGTTTGTCATACTCTTAAGGTAACAAAGCATTAACATCACATGAATATGGCACGATGTGATCGTACATACCATTTTTTTTTACACCCATGTTTTAAATCACAGAATATTCAGAGCAACAAAAAAGATGGAAAGGTCACTTGGATCACTAAACGTAGCCTTCTGAAACTGCAAGTAGCTACAGAGCAGATACCTAATCCAAAAAGTCCCCTACAGTTCCACACATCATAAACTTCCTTGATGCTTCGTAACAGCACAAAAAAACCCTTAAGTTTTAAAATTACAAAATGCAGGAGAGTACAAGCATATCAATGATGGTCTAGGAACATGCAAACATGATGGAATTTATGAAAGGAGAGTATTGAGCTGACCTGGGGCAGCAGGCACTGCTCAATGGCCTGTGCAGGGACTGCACCAAGTACACCGAATTTCTTTTTCCCCTTTCTAGTTGAGGGGGCAGGACAAGGGACACCACCTCCTCCTGCCTAAAGTTGCCAAGATAGCTACCAGTGCACAGCACTATGAAAGAGATGGGTATTCTGATGTTATCATCAAAACATGTGCACAGGAGTCGCAGTTAATCTGAATTCAAGTTAAAGATGACATTGTATAGCTGCCAAGAGTTGGACACAAGAGCTTTACCATTCTTCGAAGAGAGAGCATTTAGATGTCCTTACCTGTATCCAAATAAATGATTTTCTAGGCTTTCAGAATTGAGGTTGAAATGCAGTCATGTGGCAGTATCCTGGTGTTCCCAGGGCCTGCCAGCAGAGACCGAGCTGTTAGAACAACCAGATATCCACCTGCAACATCATTCAGCTACTGGAGCTAATGGAGCAACTGATATCACTACAGTGACCACTTCAGTGAAGAACAACAAAAGAGGGGAACAAGGTCTAGCAAGTCTCACAGACAGATGCTAACAGCTCAAGAAGAGCAAAACTCAGGAATGTCAAGTTCTACTCTAGATGCCAGGGGAAGAACAGTCTAGCAGCCATAGAGAGCCAGCTCCCACAACTTTGGCAGTTCTTCAGATACACAAAGAAATCTCCATCAGACAGTCCTACAACTTCTGCCTTATGTCTTCTCCAGTTCCTCCTTAAAACATGCTGGTATCTTGATGCCCACAAATTAAACCTGCTTAGCACTGATTAACATCATCCTGCAACAACGATGTCTATGAAACCTGTCTTCCATAAAGGGCTGTCTCTTCTTGATTTTTCTACCCCTTGGTCACAACTGTCCCCAGCTCATTTCTCCTTCCACTTCCACTCTGCTTCGCTGAGTCACGCTACTTCTAATGCTTCCCACATTTGTTACTTGCTCCCCTAGCTCTTGTCCTCAGTCTCCTTGCCCAGCTAGTCTCCAGTTTTATTATGATCCCGCTTCCACCTTTCTCCATCCTGATTCCTTCTCCCCTAATATTTTCTAGTCCCTCTAATATTTCCCAGGCACTGTCAGAGTTATGTTTGAGCAATGAGACTCTCCTCCACGATACTTATGCGTTCCTTGGAAAGGCATTATAAGCAATGGAGAGAGAATTTCCACCGTGGTGCCCGCCTTCACAGCAGCCTGTAACAAAGCACCAAAGGATAAGTGCTGCTTGTGAAAAATGAATTTTTCAAAAAGTTAGGATTTATCCAAACACAAACATTCTCAGAAAAATGTATGCCCTCAGCAAAAGGTACACCCTTGACATCAGTGTGTCACATTCCCCCCCCACCCCCACAAATTCTCTGCTTCAAAGAAAGAAGCTGCTCAAGCTTCTCCACTGAACAGCTATGAGACTATTTATAGCATAGGCAAAACACTGGCTAATATATTAAAAGTAAAATACGTGGAATCAGCCTCTACAGGATAACTGGTAGTGAAAATTATAACCCCATCTAACTTAATTTTACAGAAGTATATGCAAATCAATACAAGATCTTTTGTGTAAAAATTTAAACAGTATTAGAGGTAGCCCATACTGTAGCCCTAACTGTAAAATGAAAAAATATTCCTTTTGTAACAAAAGGTGCAATACCTGGGAATTGGAGCTAGATAAATAGCAAAAATAGCTACATACATTTTAGCAGGGAATAATGATCCAGAATTCTCAGAGTAATTAATAGCATGTAATCTATTTCTAGACTGACCAATTCTGAAGCCCTCGAAGGTAATTTTTCAGAAAAGCTGAACACTGAGAACTGCAACTGAAGTCAATAAGGTCAGCACATGTGCAGCAGTAGTATATAGTTTAAGGTGTTTAATTGACTATGCTCTTTTCTGACCTTAAAAATCTACTATTTTTGCAATATTGCCCTTATATTATCAATATTGTAACAGTACCCTTAATGTTCAAGGCACTGGAAGGATAGAGAAGAAACAGACCCTGCTTCTACAGCTCACCACCTAAAATCACAACATAAAAATGAGAAGGAAAAGTAGTAAAATGTATATGGTTACTTTAAAAATATTTTCTCCCTCAATGTACAACTGCTCCTCTACTTAGTTTAATTCTTTCAAACGTTATTATAGAAGTGAGACCTGAGAAAGGATCTGAAAGAGGATAGATTAGTGACCCTAAGGCTACCTCAAATGAGGTTCCCAGCTTATAGAACAAGACAGAGAAAACCATAAAATTAACTACTGGGAAAGCATGGAAACAGTCTAGGGGGGCTGCCATTGAGAGTGTAACACAAGCACAACGTACTGTGAACAAAGAATACCAAAATGCAGAGAGTAGACAGCCCACAGAACCAACAACGTTGATTCAAACATGAATGAAAAAAAA